>CM037851.1:1106462-1139213 GCA_021234595.1 Delia radicum | reverse complement strand
GATTTGGATTCAGTGTACATTATACCTTTAGAAAACTAAAATTTTGTTCTAGTGTCAAATATTTTTCGGCCCGAATCTTTAGGTGTAAAAAGTACTTACTTGTACTCACGATTGCTCCGCACTGTATGTTTGCATAACTACGATTTATTTGAATGAACAAACGATTAATTAAAATTATTACTGACAAAAACACTATATATTTTAATTCATACGAAAAAAATAAATATGTACATTATTCGAATGCCTTTAACACCTACATAATTCATATAAATATAATTTATAGTAATTAAATATTTCATATATTTACATGCTACCACATGGCGTATGAGTATTATTTTATATTATTTATAAGAGTGACATACGTGCGTATGATTATTATTCAATTGATATTACTTCTATATTTTTTAATTATATAATATTGTTATCAGGTTTTTTTTTATTTAAAATTTAATTAAATATATACAACAGTATTTACAAGGGTATTCAAATTACTAGGGAATTCAAGTAAACGAATAACTCGATTTTGTTGTTTTGTACTTACTCAATTAATCGAGTAAATTTTTTTAATTACTCAAGTAACTCGAACAATTTTAAAAATTTTTCCTGAAAAGTACAAAATAACACTCAAAATACATATAATCAGGGACCGAAAATAACAGTTATTTTCAATTTTTAAAACAAAAAAAAGCAATTAGAAGTAAATGTCGGAAAACTGTTTCAAGTATACCATTTTGATCCTTATGAACTAGTCTATTATAAAATGCATTGCTTTTTAAAATTTTGATTTTTACTTTTTTTTCGCAACAATAAAAGTTTTTTTTGATTTTTTATTTTTTTGAGCAAAAATAAAAAATATTGTTTGATTTTTATTTTTTAGAGCAAAAATAAAAGTTATTTTTTGATTTTATTTTTTCGGGCAAAAATAAAAGTTTTTTTTGATTTTTATGTTTTCGAGCAAAAATAAAAAATATTTTTTTAATTTTTATGTTTTCGAGCAAAAATAAAAGTTATTGTTGATACTTTTGTAAAATGTTTAACAATTTTAAATAATTTTTATATGCATATACGATCAAAAAAAAAAAAAAATTTTACTTTTTGTTTAGTGTATTTTAAAAGTATTGAAGCTTTTACAAATTTTTAGTGTGCTAAGAAATCCCTTAGAAATCCAACACGCGTTATCCTTCTTTAATTTTAACAAAAACTGTAATTTTAATATTTTTTTTAATTTTTAACTTTAAACCGACAGCCGTTTATTATTATTAAACGTTAGCCGTTTAATAAAAATGACTAACGCGAACGGATTTCACATGTTCAAATATCGGTTTATACACACGCAAATCGTCATTGATGTCAGACAAAAAAAAATATCTAGGTGCCGTAAATTTTTGAAGTTGGCCGTTATTTGTTATTTTTTACTGCATATGTGGTTAATTTTTACTACAATTGTGGTTAATTTTTTGATCAGTAAAAAACAAATGACAATGTTAGTTGGATTTACTGAAATGTAAGTTGTCCTTTTTCAAGTGAAATTTCATTTGTTTATAGATACATTTGCAGTGGTCTTTACATACATAGTATACTATTATACGTCATATTTTAATGTGTGAAATATAAAAAAATGCTCTTTTAATAATGGTAAAAAGAATATTGGCAAAGAATTTTGATGGTGGAACTGGCAAAAAACATGCTTCGCATAGAAAATAATGGTTTCCTAGTACAATAGTAGTTGTACCTTTGGTGATTTTTAACACGTTGGGTTTTACAAAAATAGCAGTGGTTTTTGGCACGGTTGCAAAATTTCTACCCAGGGTCTCATTACTTCTCTACTGATAAGTATAAGGGTATGCCTTATTATTTACAAACTTGTAACCACAAATTTTCAATTGTTTATAAACATACGGGTAAGCGAGCATAACAATTTTGTGCGTAGAGCAAAAATAATAAGTTTTGATACCGAATTACATACAGTTAGCTCTAGTTCTACGGCTTATTATTGAGATACTTGTAATGAGAGTCCATTACTGAGATAATGCAGGGATGTACATTAAATTAATAGCACAGGCAAGCACAGGCAAACAATGATACCAGTATAGAGTATACTTTCAATAAGTTTGATGTTCGCTGAATATAGCGCAAAAACGATAGGTTAAGATATCGAGAAATCAGATACGATGAAAAAATACTGAGGTAAGATTCGGATTCAGCGCATATCAAACATTTATAAAAGTATACTCTAGCCCCAGGGTCTAGGGGTTTTCAGATTTGGTTTGCCTGTGTTTTACAAGAATATATGAAATTTTGTTTGTGGCTTAAGTGGGTCTATTTTCAATTCTTCTCTATAATTTTAAATAAAAATATTTTTCTACTCAAAAGCAAAATATTTGCAAGGTGACGTGACTTGACAAAGTTTGAACTTTAGAAAAAAAAAATTACTTCGATTGTTTTGTCCCATATTTTTTTTAAATAACAGTTTACAGTTTTCTAAGTTTTTTTTTATATATATACATCGAGATTATTTTTTGTTATCTTTATTAATTTTTAGTGAGCTTTCAATCTCCTTATATTCACAATATAAAGCTAATTAATTATTTTAGCTAGGTTAATACATCTATGTCGATCTGGCAAAAGATCTCATCAGAACTCGAATTTTTAGGAAAGCTAGAGCCTTCAGAATAGGCAGAGCTTTAACAAAAAACATATTAAACATTAGCTTTGCTCCAAATTTAAAGTTTTAAACACCAGCAATGCATTATGTAATGAGAATGTTGTTTTTCGGTGACGAACGTGACATTAGAATGTCAATGAAAGTAAATCAAAAATTTACCATTTATTGATCTTGTTTACTCCATTTGCATTAACTGTTGTTGTAACAAATATTTTTTAGCTATGGGTAAACTTGCATTTAAGAAAATATAATACTGAAAATGAAAAGAGTTTATCAAAAGGATGATGAATGCAACTTTGCAGTCCGTTTCATAAACATGACCCCAAAAAAACTGAATGTAGAAAAAAATACATTAATTCGTGCAAACTGAATTTTTAAACCAGCTTTAATTTAAGCAAAATTTAAAGCACTAGATTTTTTTAAAAACAAAGATATTCTTGGGATTGTATTAAAAACAATAACAAAATAAGGCACGGTTTGTAAAACTTGTTTACCCCTCTAACGGGGCAAACTCTATTTTGCACTGAATTTTCAACCAAGTTCTCGTCTTGAGAAATATAAACCACAAGTTCTTCTACAAACATTTTAATCGTTGTCTATTTTAGGCGATATGAACCAAAATAGGCTTAGGGTGCATCTCGAAAACTAAAGCAGAAAAAAGAGAAGAATTAATCCTCTTACCAATATATAATGCAATACAAAAATAATTACTTTTGGTGCTTTTATTTAAGAATATATGGCAATTTTCGTTTTTTGAATAAAGCGAACTTAAGCGAAATCGCACGTTAACTTCAATATACATTGTTTAAGCTTTAGCGTATTGCTACTAATCCTACATTTTATCTTTCTGCCAATTTCATAAAAATCCATCTATTAACTTATAAGTTAAGGTGATGTCTTTAAAAGGTATTCTGTGCGTCCTTGAGCTGATGTGAGGACTTATTACTAAAGTTAAGGATTCAATCTTACTTAGAGTTCATTATCCAGAGGCTTTAATCAACTCAAATTTTTAAAACTATTTTTGTTTTAAAAATAATTATTTATTTAAATTGTACGAAATTTTGATTTTAACGTTTTCTCGATCCCAAACAATGCACAACAAGCGAAAAACTTTCTTTAGTAAAATATTTAGTAAATTTTGTTTTCTATCAAAGTATAAAACATTTTCTGAATTTACCTGTTAGAGGGTTTAAAACCTTGCTGTAATATAGAAAGTATTTTTAAAATGTATTCGTAGAATCATTCAAGGTTTGTAACATTACATGTACCTACATATTTTTGTTTTAAATCGTTAAAAAAAAAACAAAAACTTATTGTAAGTAACTACATTTGTATAGAAAAATTTGCCACATAAATGCACTTTTCCACATGAATTATTCTTAACATGGAACCTGCTCAAAAAAAAAAAAAAAAGTTTCCTACTTGTAGTTGTTACTGCTGTAGATGGCTTGATTTTTCAATGAAGTTCGTGGTTATGAAAGTGGGCTAGAACTAAATTTGAACAACATTGGCTTGTAAAAAATTACAATAGGTTTTACTATAGGGAAAAGTAGTGTTTTTTTTTTAACGAATGACTTTATGATACAGTTTATTATTTATTTGTTTATATACATACATCATATACATATACATATATATACATCGAGATTATATTAATGTTATTTTTAATTTATAACGAGCTTTCAACCTTCGTATATTTTGAAAAATAAAGCAAATCAAATATATTAGCTAGATGGATTGTTTAGTTTTTCGATCTGGATAAAGATCGTATTACTACCCGAAGTTTTATTAAAGCTAGAGCCTCTAGAATATATGATATTTTTTTTCGAATTCCATATATATTTTATGTTATTCTACAAGCCTAAATATAATTTAATGTTACGGCCACAAGTAATTACTCTAAAAAAATTTGTTAGCTATTTGTTTTTCATATTTTCCACAGGAAGGTTGTATTCTAGATTTTATCTTTTCCACTATTCGACCTATATTACCTTGCTAATGTTTTATCCTCGTTTACTTTTACACAAAATCGTGTAGATTTTTATTTATTTGTTGTTATTTTTATTATTCTTGGCAGTTATTAAAAAACGGCAACAACTACTATCAAAATATTTTTAGTACTACATGATTACTACTACACTAGCAACTAAACATCTATACACCGACCAACTAAAATACCCCTGTCTAAAATCACATATACGAGGGTGGCCTTACAACGAAAATATAACAAATTTGTTGAAGAATTTAGTATCATCGAAAGGAAATTATCTGAAGATTGCGAAATTTAAAAAAAAAAATCCCATTTAGCACTCTAGGTAGAACAAAAACTTGGGTTATCCTAATAGGAAGGTACAAATTTCAGTTTCTGTTAAAATGTAAATTTTAACTATTCAATAAAATATTTATTAATGAGTTTTTGGACTTAAATAGACTTTAAGTCAACAATGAGCAATCCTACAATAAGCAATCTCCCAATTACCACAAAAAAATGGGATTTTTTACAGTTTTTGTTGCCATGTCTTCATTTAAAGCTGGGATTTGAAGAGACTTACCAGTAAATTAGGTATATGTTGGAGTATATATATAACCGCTTCCGCTACCTTGGAGTATATATAACCGCTCCGCTACCTAATTGTGCACCCCACAATTTTTCAGTGTGGCAGTGTGTTCAATGTGGCAACTTTAGAAGAGGCTTGAGGGAATAGTATATACAAAAGTATATTTCAGAATAGTATGCACACTCTATATGTTCGGAAAGAAAATATGTATATACTATTTTATTTATTAATTAATAATCATATATTACAAATTATATGCTATTACCCTAACCGAGCACTAGCTACTATGGCCTTCGGATCGTTGTAGCGAAAACAGACCAGTGTCTCTGGTGGGAATCGAACCCACGACCCCCCGCACTGATAAGCCCAGCACGCTACCAACTAGCCTACCGGGGCGCACAAGAAAATATTTATCTGGAGCCTTTTGGGGGGGGAAAAAATGCAAAAATTAGAGTTTTTAGTTTCTACTTGAAACGAATGTTGTTTTTGAGTGGAAAATGATATTGCATTTATTTATTTAATTTTATTTAAATCAGGAATTTATTTAGGTAAATAACCAATATTTAAAAAAAAAAAAATTGCAACCAAATTCGTCCTGCTATTCGCAAAAACTGGACATCTGAAAATGGGAATATCTCGGGAACTATTAGAGATAACTGACTCATGTAATCAGGTTTTTTGTTAGTCTCTACTAGCACATTACAAATTTGTTAATTTTTTGATAATCGGACAAGAAAAAAAAAATGGCGAGCACGCAAAATTTTATATGCAAAAAGATCAATAGTTTGGGCGGTCATAATGTCGGTTTGTGTTTGGAAGGTTCAAAACTGAAGCTCAATATTCGTCCCTTATGACTGTTCCAAATTTCATTTCAATCGGACCACTAAGTAAGAAATGGCCCCGAATTATTTCCAAAAATTTTGTGATATTTCCCATTGAGCATCCCAGCAAAATAAGACTTGAGAAAGAAGTAGTAAAAACACCACATCTACTGATCCGGATGTGGTGCAAATTTATGTGAATCATTAATGGTTTTAACATTGTCGTGTCACTGGGCGAATGGAGTGAATACTACTTCTTTAAAAGCATTTTAAACAGAGCATGAATGCTATTTTTCAATAGTTCATGAGAATATTAAGAAATAATAAAAATGCTCTTCTTACAATTCTGAATTCATTGCATATTTTAAAATATTTTTGTAATAATTTTATTTGACGAGAAGTGTCTTTAATAAGACAAAATATACCAGACAATGAGAAAAAAAATATTGGAGAAGTAGTTTAACTACAGTTAGGGAAAAGTGGCCTGCAATGAAACGAGTGTACCCTGGAACGTAAGATCTTTTAATGTTTCCAGTATTTTTTTCTAAAAATTTGGAGAAAGAGGTCGGTAAAAACTTCTATAGGTAAATTAAAGTGATATATTTAAATTAAGTAAAAGTTATTAATTAATTAATTACTAATTAATTATTATTATTAATAAACTAGCTTTCAAAATTTGACTTCGATATTTATCGTTTTGCTAATTTTTTGCGATCCGAAACAATAGAATTAAAAAATCAAATAGATTTTTGAAGCCAAAATCAAATTTTTTTAACCTAGTTTTTTTGAATATTGCATACGTTTCAAGGCACACCTAAAAAGTATATCTTGAAACAAATATGAAAATTCGATAAATTATTTTAGCAGTAAAATACATCTTTGCATTTTCTTATCAACATAACAATAAAAAATATAAACCTTAGGTTTTTTTATATTTTTAAATAAGTTTTACAAAAAGTTCTATCGCAAAGGCAAAATAAAAAAAATAAAAATAAAATTATCTCCCCGACTCGGAATCGATCTCGCAACCTTTTGATTGCAAATCCAACCACTTACCACCTCAACCTTCATATAAAAAAAGAATATATGAACTTTTAAAAAAGTAGTTCTTAGGATGTTATTAATTTAGATAGCAAGTAATTTATATGGTGATGCAAATGCTGTTTAAAATAACTTTAATTTAACAAATTTGGTAGTTGTTAACAATAACTTCCATTACAGTAAAACATGTGCGTATGATAATGCTTTGGAAGTCAAGTTAAAGAGGTTCTCTTAAAGCACTACTTCCACTTTATTTTGCTGGGATCTACACGTCAGGTTGGATAATTTTCGGAAAGCCCTCGTAAGTAGATGGCGTGCAGTTAAAATAACAGCATTCAGAGTACCCTGAAGGACGTTCTTTAACATTACTACAAATATTTTAAGGTTTTAACAAATTTTTAGATGAGACTAACTAGATATTTTTTATTGCAAACTGGTGTTGCAATTTTATGTTTCATGTTGGTGTTTTTCCCACTTTAATTTTTTTTTTAATCCTTAAAAGAATCTTAGTAAAATAAACGACCAACATTAGCTGAATTATAAAGTAACCACACTTGGTATTCCAGGCAAAAGTTCTTATGCTAGTATGGAGTATAGAAATGTTTTTTCATTAAATCCAAAAAAAAATAAATAAAAAATATTATAATATTATTTCTTTTTAACGCATTACGACATAGTAACCGTGTAAACGAAGAGTGAATTTTTTACTATTTACAACCACAATTTTTTTTTTTGTAAATTTTAATGAAGCAGTCTTATTTCATATTACCTGAACCTGAAATTTGTTGAGTTATCCAAATTCGTTTACCCGTTTTTTCTAATTTTATTAATTCTGTCGAATTTGAATTTGGCAAAAATTTAATTTTAGAAATATAAAAAAATATAATTATAAGCCATAAAAAATTAAGATATTTAATTTTGAAGTAAATCCCATATTCCAAAAAAAAAATCTATAATTACTTATAAGAGAGTAAGGGAATGTTCGCCAATGTAGCCCATCATCTATTTTTAGACTATAAAAAAAAATCGGCAGAATATTTAAATTTTAAATACATCAGCTTATATTCCAACTTTTTGTGCATGAAATGATCTATAGACAGATCATTTTCTTGTGCCGACTTATATATAAAATGTTCAGCATATACAAGTATTCGGCAATAAAGTTAAATCAACAAAAATTTGTATTTAAATTAAAAAAATTTTGTTTCTGGGGTAAAGTGTTTGTATCCGTCATGTAATGACAATCGTAATTCATTTTATTACAATTAATTACTGAAGATTTTTTTTTAATTAGATTTCAGAGGAAGGATATGCCATATTGTAGCCGTTTCGTCCCCTCCAAGGACTTGTCAGCGGTTAATGTTTGTGTCAATTGAACAAAGTATTTTAAATTGTTAAATTGATAATTCTAATAGTTATCAAATTATGTTTATTAACACGTTTACTCAACTTTTCCGCGAAGAGTTCCGATAAAATTATTGTTTATAAAAATTTTTCAAATAATTTCCAATATTTTTTGCAATTTTATTAAAATCCATCACTGTTTTTAATCAACGGATTTATTTTTAGATTTTTTTATTTCGCTGAAAAATCCATAATTTGATGTTTAATTCGAAAAAATGCATATTTTTATCTAAATCTAACACTTGTTCGCAAATATAATGTGAAGAACAAAACAAAAATATAGTACAAATGCAAATATTGCAACTAAATAAAGCCAAATCCGAAATGTAATTATTATTTTTTAAATGCATTTTGGATTTAGCTTAATTTAATTCCAGTACTTGAATTTTTACACATTTTAATTTTTCGATTGACATTATAATAGCGAGTAATTACTAGATTTCACAAAATTAGATAAAGCATATTTCTTAAAATTGTCCAAAGTAAAGAAATTCGAAAGCCATTTAAAAAAGACTAAAGCTTGGACAACAAAATTAAAAAAATAAGAAAATATATCAACGGTCCACTTTAGCGAACACCGTTAAAATTATGTTGTTAGCTATTTTTTTTAATTGAAATCAATTGGTTTATTAAAATTGTGAATAAAATTCTTACCGCTTGCAAAAAATCCAACTTGCAAACTTCTTTAAAGCTTGTTTGTTATTGTTATATTAACGAATAATTACACTCTATATTGCATTTTTTTTTTTTATTATAAAACCAGAAAAAAGTGTGCATTCATGTAGAAACTTTTTTCAAATATAGATAGTTTAAACTAAACTTGATGACAGTTTTGATATATTCATGCAACAACTCGACAAAAAACGATAATCGAACTTTCCCTTAATGCTACTGACTGACTCACTGACTTATCAGCTTATATCTAGACAATTTTACTTGAGTTACGAACTTGAAATTTGAGATGGAGATCACTTCTTTGGTGTCGAGGTAGACGTCCGCCAAGACGTGGTTTTTGAAATTTCCTTCTGGTAGGGGCATAAAGAGGAAAATCCTACATCTTGACACGTACCCAAAGCCCTTTAGTTATAAAGCTCAAATTTTAAATAAGACTTACCTTAAGTATTGGTACCTGAAAAACTGGGTGTTTGTCTATAAATTTGAAACTAAATATATGAGATACCTGAATTTCCCTAGTAAATATCCTTTTTGAAATTTTTGTTGGGAACGTGGTAAAACGATGTTCAAAAGGGAAAAGTCTACCCCTTAACGTCGTGCCCAAAAACATTGAAGTAACAAATTGTCAAAAGTATACATTTTTTTTAGTTTATTTTATGAAAGTTTTCGTTAATTTGGAATTACTTTTGTTTATTTTGGACTTGTATAATGGTAAATTTTAAAATTTATAGAATAATAGTCGAATTTTTTAGTGACAACATTAATTTTTGGATTTATTTTGTTTTGTCTGAAATTTCAGTTTTTTAGTTCAGTCAAAAAATTAATAACATTTTTCTGAATCTCTAATTTAGTAGATTTATTAAAAATTTGTTGAATGTTAAATTTTTTTCATATAATATTGGCTGACTGAAATCTTGTATTTAAATATAAAGTGAATATAAATAATTATGTTTATTGACTCATTGCAATTCAAAAATGTCTTAACTATTTTTAAATCACTTGTTTGTACACACAATTCTAAAAAAAAAAAATATGTCATGCAAAGTTATCTTTAAGAGCATAACTTTATACTTTCATACAGCTTTTGTTAACTGTTTTTTTTTTTTTGTTAATTTTGTGGTCTTTTGTGTGAAATCTCATGCTATAGGTGACCCGTATAAAAATATTCTGTTTGAATTCTACAATGAGTTTTAACTCATGTTTTGTTAAAAAAAAACAAGTGTAGAACATTGAGCCAAAGAGTATATATAAAAAGAGAGACTACACTTCCCACGCCGCTCAGCAACAAAATACCGAACTCGGGCAAGCAAATGAAAACATTTTTTTACACTAAAAATAATTGCAACCTGTTGATAAAAAATTGTAGCTTAAAACACTCACGTTATGTTGCTTATATTTTGTTATTTTCTATTAAAATTTAATGTATTTTAATTTTATCTTGCTTATTTTAGCGTTAAACTTTTAAACAAATAAACATTTTAATTAATTATTAGTCAAAAACATGATAAAAATTCATTTAAACTTTTAAATTCTGCAACACGTTTTCATTTGCTCGGTGCGAGTTTAAGAACAAATAAAAAGAGGGCAAGATTGAGAGAGACTGTCGTGGATAAACCCCACTGATTAAGAACATACTACATCAGTGGCGGATTCAGCCTTGGCTTTAAGGGGATGGGGTGTCAATCAAAAATTAATTGAATCAAGTAAATAATTTCTCAACAGTTGCATGTGTATATTCGCCTACACAAGACGTGTTTACTAACTGCTACGCATTCTGTGCTTAATTATTTACCGATTAACAATATTGAACTTAAAAAATCAAAAATCTACTTTTCCCCCATTTGTTGTCTTTAAAACTCATATAGAATAACAAAGATTGTGTAAATTTACAAATTTTTTTCTTTTAAATGAATCAACCACCGGATCGTGGTAAACCACCTATCACTTTGATAGGAGCAAATCAATGACAATTCTAACCCCCGGTCCAAAATACTTGATTATGTCCCGAGTGAATAATGACAAAAGTGACAATTCTGTAATTTCTGAAATGTCAAAAAAAACTCTTTCTGAGGTATCACCATTCTTAATTAAAAAAGTAATAGACGGTACCTGCGGTGGAGAGGTGAATCGTGTAAAAAACTACTAAATGGAACAATTCTTATAAAACAAAAAACTTTACTCAGGCCAGAAGTCTTATTCAACTAACATCACTGTCACCAGAAATTAAAGTTGAGTTAAACGAACACCAACACTAAATTATGCTAAAGGAGTTGTATATTCAAATGACCTTCGTGTATATCAGAAGAAGAAATTCTTTCGGAACTTGAATCACAAAATGTATGTAAAGTCAACAAAATATTTAAAAAAAGTAGACAACAATTTAAATAGAAACCGGGTTAATAGTTGTTACCTTCGCTACTCTACGTCGCTACCCTCTGAGCTATCAATTGGCTATGAGAAAATCAAAATAAGACCTCATATCCCCCTTCCTCTAAATGCAAAACCTGTTTACGCTTTGGTCATTTGGCTAATTTTGCAATAATAAGAGAATTTGTTTAATTGTTCAAGCGAATATCATGTAAATGACGACAACAATGAAACATGCTCTAATTCTCAATCGTGTATAAATTGTAAGAAAACAACAAAATAGACAACAATCATTCCTCTAATGACAAATCGTGTCCAATTTTCCTAAAAGAGAAAGAAATCCAAGCTATAATTACTTTAGAAAAAACTAACCGAAAAACAGCAACAATTAAATATAATGAACGTCACCCAACTACACCAAATACATACTCATCAACAGTTAAATCAACTAACCACAACTTCTAACTCTACAGCAAAATCTCCCGATAGTAAACCTACCAATAATACAAACTCTTCTCATGTTAATAAAGAACAAACAATGCCGCCACCTACTAAAACAACATCTCGAGAATTAAACGATTACTCAGATGTTCTGTCAGAGGCATCAGATGTCGACAGTACATCTCGCAAAACACTACCGATTCAAAAACTAAACAAATATTACCCAGAAATACATCAAAAAGAACAAGAAAACAATTACAAAAACTACATCAAGCTGAAAACAAAACAAACGTACCAAAAATGCCTAATCCAATAATAAATTTTAAACCACCAGAAAGTTCATTACAGTCTCCCAAAACTTTTTCAAATTAATTAACCTTATTTTTTATCTCAAACTTTAAAAATGCTATTAAACATATTACAATGGAACATAAATGGTTTCATTAATAATTACAATGAACTTCAACAACTTATTAAACTCTATTCACCAAAAATAATTTCACTACAAAGAGACTCACATCCACAACCAATCAAACATTCCTATTCCTATAAATTACACGCTATACTCATACAACACATCTACTACCCCGGTATGGCGGTGTAGCGCTACTTATTCATAAATCTATAGAACATAAGACAATAAATCTACAAAGCGATTTCGATGCTATCTGTATTGAAATAAAATCTAAAATAAATTTAAAATCATATCAGCGTATACAGCACCACACATAAAGTTCTCTCAAACAATCTCCACAATATGTTTTATAATGTAAACCCACCACTTTTAATCACTGGGGACTTTAACAGCTGGCACCGAGTTTGGGGCTCTACCACTAACAACAGAAAAGGTACAACATTAGTAAATTATATAACTAACAACGACCTAGTGCTACTTAACGATTCATCACCAACACTTTTCAATACACACAACACTTTTTCACATGTTGACTTATCATTTTGTTCTCCATCCCTTGCAGTCCACTCAGAATGGAAAACAGAAAAAACATTATACGGTAGCGACCACTTTCCAATTATAATCTCCCTTTTCCGACAAAGTTCAAATATCACTACAACATTTAGACCAAAATTTAAAATGAAAAGGCAAATTGGACCACATATAACAGCCAATGTCTCCTTTTTGAGTCCGAACGGCCTATGAGTGAAAATTTAAACAAAGAAACCGCTAACATATGCAAAATTATTCACCAATCCGCTAATGTGTCCATTCCCCAAAGTCAACCAGCCATCCAACAAAAGGTACCGTGGTGGAACCGAGATCTTAATAACCTAAAAAAAGAAAAAAAGTAAATTCTGGTCGCTATATAAACAAAACATGACAACATTTAACCTTATCAACTACAAAAAAACGAATGCTCTATTAAAACGAAAAATTAAAATCGCAAAAGAGAATCACTTTATAATTTTACCTCTACCAAAACCCCTCCTCTAAAACAGAAAATATTTGGAAAAATATCAGGTCATTTACAGGCTACAAAGCAACACAAAATATACATGCTATTACAAAAGCATCAAATCAAAATGAGCTCATAACCGACAAGTTAAAAATAGCAACAGAATTGGGTAACTTTTGGTCGGATAACTCATCCGACTCAAAATATCCAACAGAATTTCGTACTAGAAAGCTAAACACAGCGATAAATATGCAAATCAGCACCCCAAGCCCCGGAGCCGCAAAAATAGAAACGAACATCAATATGCTAGAATTAAATTCAGTTTTTAAACAAATTATCCGGTAAAACGCCTGGGTTAGATCGAATCTCTTACCCCATGATCAAGCATCTACCTAGAACTATGAAGCAACGTTTACACACAGAGAAAAATTTAGCTATTTGCCAACTGAAATTCGGTTACTAAGACTTAAATTCCGTTAATACTAATTTCAGATGGTTGACACAACTTGACTTTAGTTTTCGCAACAAAGATGGTTTAATTCAACTCAATTTTAGTTGCAACACCCAAAATATTCAGAAATCTTATGTAAATATCGTTGTACTAACTGAATTTATAAGTTGTTAGCATTAATATACACTTTTAAATTCGGTTGGCAGTTTATTTCTCTGTGTGTACTCATGCTTTATAATAACATATTAGATTCATACATACCACAGCAATTTAAGGTAAGCGTTAACGTCCCGATACACAAAAAAGGATCCGATAGAAACTCTCTGAGCTCCTATCGACCTATATCATTAAACCCATGCCTGGCAAAAGTAATGGATAAAATTGTTGCAAATCGACTTTGGTGGTTTCTAACTACATATAAACTGTTAGATAGCCGACAATTTGGGTTTAAAAAGGGAAAATCTACGACAGACAGTCTTCTTTACATGGATCATCAAATTGTGGAATCACTTTCGTTGAAAAACATGTAAACATAGTCTCACTAGACTTTCAAAAAGCTTTCGACAGAATAGGTCTACATACAATTATAGATCAATTAATTGTTTGGAATGTTGGACCCAAGATTATAAATTATATAAAAAACTTTATGAGTAATCGGAAATTTATTGTAAAAATCACATCCAATTATTCCCAACCGTTTCCTCTTCATAATGGTATCCCACAAGGGTCACCGCTTTCTGTTGTGCTATTTTTAATAGCATACAACAAACTATGTCATATAATTTCACTACAACAGAGAAATTGATTTTACTTCATATGCTTGATGATTTTAACCTGATAATAAAATCCAACAAAGAAAAAAAATCCAGTCATTAATCTAAACAACCTTTTTCGAAGATATAACGGACTGGACAAATTATTCGGGAGCCGTTTATAATCCCGCAATAAGTGTAAATACATACACATTTGCCGAAAAAGAAGTTGTCGTTGTGAAATAATATCAAACCATATTTTATTATCCGAAGTCAAAAATCTACGACTACTGGGTTTTACATTTCAACAACAGATACCGATGGAGCGAACACATAGACAACTTAGTTAAATCATTAAATCAACAGCTCAACATAATTAAATGTCTTTCTAGCACTAAATTTAATTGTAGTACTTCTACTTTAATTCAAATAACTAAGGCTCTCATTTTATCAAAAGCCAACTACGGACTACCAATATTCGGATATACTTCAGAATCTCTGCTTAAAAAGGTAAATAAGCAAATAAACGCTGCCTTGAGATCCTCCCTAGGAGCATTCCGAACTACCCGTACAAAAAACCTTCTTACCGAAGCAAACATCTTACCCCTTGAAGTCCAGAGGGATATTCTAACAACGAAATTACACCATGCACTCTCTGACAATGATTCGCCATTGGCAAAAATTACAAAAAAAAATAAAAAAAAATCAAGAAAATTACCAAAAATATTATCTACTATAAGAAGAATTCAACAAAACTGTAAAACTATCGATATACCCATTCAAATTCCCCAAAAAAAATTAATTACTCACCCCCTTGGTACTTACACAATAACAATATTAACTTATTCCCTCCATAATTTCACAAAAAACAACCTTAACCCAATACAATTTCGCAACATGTTTAAAGATATCCAGGACAACCTATCAGATTACAACTTCATATATACGGATGGTTCAAAAAACAACGACAACGTAGGTTACAGCGTAACAACAGAAAATACAGTTATAAAAGTTAGGTGTCCTACCCGACCACAGTTCCATATTTACAGCAGAACTGATCGCCATCAATAATGCAATATCACATATTGGATTCAAAAGAGGCAAATATGCCATTTGCACAGACTCACTCTCATCCTTAAAAGCCATATTAATATAACTAACAACAACATATATGCATCTAACATCCGAGATTTTCTAATCAAGAGAACAACAGATATAAAATTAATATGGGTCCCTAGCCACGTCAACATTTCAGGAAACGAATTTGCCGATACTGCGGCAAAATTGTCCCTTAGATCCCCTGTATTAAAAACAGAAAATCACAACATCAAAGATATACATAAGCACATAACAACATTTTTTAAAAACAAAGACACCACCTATTCACAAACATCCAATTGGTATAAAACAATAAACAACAACTCCGAAAGCACAACTATCATCAGCAGTAACATCAACAGACTGGACTCAATAAAAATAACCCGACTAAGGCTGGGGCATACAAAACTCACACACGGCGGCCTTCTAAAAATACCAGTTACATACCCATGTGACTGCGATATCATTTATCCAACAAATCCATCACACATGCTATTAGATTGTGCACTTTACCATAATCAAAGGCAACTAATCTTAAAAAGTCAAGATCCCATCCAACTACTTGCCGACCCATCTGAAGAAAATATATCAACAATCATTAATTACTTAAAATCCACAAATTTATACAATTTAATATAAATACACTAAATAATATTTCAATATGTTCACAATAAATTCCAAAATTTAAAACATTATATCATACACATTGAGCTGAAGGCCTAAGCTGCTATTGCTCTTTTTGCAAATTAGCTTATAATTTTATATTTAAGTTAATTTTTTAATAAATAAATAAATTTCTCAAATTCGCAACTTGCTTAACATTTTTTATTTTATCGCTTAAAAGCATTTGATAAAAAAACAAGATATTGTTGTTGTTTTTGTGATATATATGTATGTAGTTGTTTTTTTTAAATGTTTATGTATAGTAATAAATTAGATTTAAATTCATTTAAAAAATATTTTTATAAATTCTCATTTGCTTTATTAGTTATGAAGTCAAATAATTTAAATGCTAAAAATAAATTAAAATTTTTTTAAAAACTCTGATTTCAACAAAGGGTTAATTTATGCAAAAAAAAATTAAAAAATCAAAAAAAAAATATTTTGAATAAAAAGAAAAAACTAATTTCTCTTCAATGTGTATTTAAATTTAATTGAAAATAATTCAATAAAAGAGCTATCAATTTGTTTGTAAACATAAGCATGGTTGGCAACCGAATAGAATAACAGTTTAAAAGATTTAGTGTCTCTTTCGGGTTTGTTATCGGTATTTAATTCAAAAGTGAATGAAAAGTATATTAAATCCCTTTTTAGCCAATTTCATTTATGATCATCAAAGTGACCGTTAAACTAATACACTATAGTCATATTCCTGTTTAACAGTTGCAAAAATTAAAAAAAAGGTAATGTCATGAAAAATGTAATGTAATGAATTCGGGAATTCCGTAAACTAAAAAAAATTTAAGAATAAAACAAAAAAATCGCCCAAAAAATTGTTCGCGTTTTAGAGTTTTCTTACTATATTTGGTTTTTCACATTTACACAATCAGCGTTTTACACGCATACAATCCGAACGTTAATAAAGAGACTAGAAAGCAAACAATTTAATTTAGTTTCATGTAAACATTAAACGAAGCAGGTGATCGCATTGTCGAATAAAATAGCTACACCGAGCATACGCAAATTTTAGTCTTATTAGGCTCTTTCAAGAAATGTGGAATATAAAGTGGGAAAGCGAACTTGAGAATTATTTTGTTTAAATGATTTTAATGAATTATAAGATAAATAAACGGTAAAGGTAAATAAAAATAATATAAATCGATTCACATTCGTAGCTATTATACTTTGTGTACTTCCATTGCTTTTTATTTTCGTAAATTTTCGTGAAAATGATTTTTTTTTTGTATGGGAATCCCATGAAGGGTTGAAGATAGAGTGTTAGTTTGTTCTAAAGAAATATTGGGGATACAAAAATAATGGGGGTTGCTCATACTTTTTACCTCCATAGATGCGACTCCTGAGTAGTTACGAGTATTTTTCTATCCATTTTGCCCCAATTTCGTTCTCACGAACTTTAACCCTCGTGCGGCACGCCAATTTTTAACCGATCGAGCTCAAATTTTTATTGATTTTTTTTTATCCTAACCTCACACAAAACTGTCCGTCGTTTTTGGAAAATCGAAAATAAAAAAATAAGGACCACCTTAGTGAACATGTGACAATAATATTGTCTATGGCAACCAAAAACATTTTGAATGCGCAAAACCTTTTTAATTGAATCATGATTGAAAATTACAAACCGGGTTATTTTACAGTTTTTATTGCAAAACTGCACTTTATAAGGCGTTCCACAAAAAAAAAATATATATATATCCAAAATTTGTAAACTGGTGTAGAGGGCGCTACATATCATAGATCCTAAAACAAATATCATTTTTGAAATCTTGTGGAAATTTAATTTCATCTGAGTACCCACACTAGTATGTTACAAAGCATACCGGTTTTTGGATATTGGTGGGCATACGGGCGGGCAGCGGCCCCCTTAGCCGAAAATATAAAACAAATTTTTTTTTTTAATTCTTAAGGGGACCAAATACTTTTTTTTTTAGAGAACGCCCCATAAAGTACAGTTTAGCCATTTGTTATCGCTTTGGAGGGAATATACCTTAACCCTTATCCCAACACTACCCCCCCACCATGATCCACGCACGTACTACATGCAACACACACACACATGTACAATTAATTCTTCAAGCTCTCAGCAATTTATTGTCATTTGTAACAAAGACATTAGCTAGAATGACCAAAAACTCAAATCTCTTTATACCATATTCTTTGAACTTTCTACGCTCATAGGACTGCACAAAATTTTAATCTTTGTCTGAACACGAGAATGCGTCATATAATTTAAAGTTAATTAAAACAGAAAATCATTATTTTATAAAAGAAATTTTTTCTCAAAATAATCAAAGTTTATAAAAGTCAAATTTATATGGAAATATCTGTGGTTAACTTTGATAATTAATTAATATAAATCCTTTTTCGTTTCTAAATACATTTCAAAGAAAATTAAAATGATTCGCTTATTAGCTCGATTTCTGAAATATTCGCAAATTTAACGAATTTAACGAAACATTAAGTTTTTTCTTTAAAATTCTTACTAATTCATATACCTAAATAAACTTCGGATAACTTTTAATTTTTTAATTTTTAAAGTATGGACTTTAAGCTTTTAAAAGATATCAATTCATAGCGATTGGGTATTGGATGTAGCATATACTGGAGATTAAAGTGCAAACTTCAATTATTTTTTGTTTTGTTTGTGAATATAATATAGTCCCTTAATCGAATCTGCAACATTTTAGAACATGGTGTTAATTTATATTTCAATACAAGTTTTAGAAAATTCAATCCGAAATATAATTTTTTTGTTAATATTAATTCAAATTTCAAATTATTGAATATTAAAATATCAAAATCGCTATTCAACAAATTAAAAGAATTCGTTTACTTGATCTCAGTTTACAAAACAAATTAAAAATTTGAAAAAAAATTCAAGAAAAAATAAATAAATCTGGTTTTGTTGTGGTAGACTTGACAAAGAAGAACAAAATATATTTTCAAAAATCATATCTACACACACAAAAGCATCAACTGATTGTCAGTTTGTGACACATTTACATTGTAAAAAAATCGTTGATGTTAATCTTTTTGGATATTCGGATTTTGCGGCAAAAACAGCACCAAAGTATAACGATTTTTGAACACATCTTTAATCACGAAGATATCCTTCTTTAAACGATACCAAATATATAAAATAAAAACTTGATTTATTGCAAGAGGATATATTTTTGCGTGTTTTATATCTTATTTAATGTTTTTTACATGAAAACTCAATTAATATATTTTTTAAAAAAAATTTTTAAATTTATATAAATGTTGTTTATATTCCGAAACCTTCTTGATTTCCATCAAATCTATTTTATAATTAATGGTTGACATTAAAAAAAACCATCTTAATTGTAAACTCTAAGTTAAATATCATCATTTATATATCAATACTATTAAAATACCAAAAAAAAAACACACACACACACACAAACACAAACACAAGAACATTTGAAATCGAAATAACTGTAAACAATACAACTACAGTAATAACATTATGATTGTATACAAAGTAGCTAAATAAATACTTGTATTTTAACTCAAACCCGAAAAACAAGTCATTGTAAAATTTAAAAAAAAAGAATGTAGCTTGTTATACGATGATTGTCCTTTAAACCATTTAACTAAATTGAACGCAAAATAGTTTGAGAGTATGTTGCTATAATGTAGTGGGAGAGGAGAGCATCGGTTAAAAGCGACTAAAAACTAAACTCTAACGGAAATAAATGTTTGTTTTCATTTCATTACAATTTTACACAGAAATTCTCTAGACAACAACAGCAACAACAAACCATAGGTTTGGTTTGTTATTTTTCGTTTGTGTTGGTTTGGTTCTAAAGTGCCCACTTGTGACATTTCGAAAACCAACACAAAACCAATTGTTATATAAACTTTTCTCCGCTTTCTGTTGTTGTTGTTGTTGTTTTTGTTGTTAGTTGTTTTTACTGTTTTGTGAGCTATTTATTTGTAAATATTTTATGGATGAACATTTTAAATGATTGTGTACAGAACAGAAACTGAAACGAACCAAAACCAAACAAAACCAAACAACAAAAAAACAGTGGTCTATTTTAAAATTAATGACTTTGTTAATTAATGATGGATTAAGTTAATCGTTTGTGTATGGTTTGGATATAAACTCCGCCTTTACACAAAAGTGAAATAAATGTTAATACAATTGTTATTCGATTTTAAAAGAGAGATTTTGACATAATTTCAACTACAACAACAAAATTAACACAACAGCAGCCGCAAAAAATAATAACATAAATACAACGGAATAAGAACAAGTGTATTAACATACAATTTATGCCCTTGAGATCTTACTATGCTACTGATGATGATGCCTTTACTACTCCTTGGCAAGATATTTATAACTTTTTTTTTTTTTTTCATTTTACTGCTGATAATAATGACGGTAAATGGCAATGGTTGAAAAATTACTAAAAGGTAAAACCAAAATGTATGAACGAACGCTTCTTTGACTTTCATGTTTATTCAAATACAACAAAAAATAACAACAGCATCCGTTGAAAACAAAAAATATGTATAAAGAGCACGTATTGAAAAGAAGCCCTAAACATTTCCTACGTGAGTTTTAGCAAATATTAACACATGATTTAAAGGTTACCAAAAGATATAACAACAAAAACAGCAACAACAACAATAACAATAACATTGAGGTAGTAATGTAAAAAAGAAAACAAAAACAAAACAAAACATTCAAACTGTGTCACAAATAAGTATGCACACATACATTTATACAATTGAATTAAAGATACCCAGCGAATAAAACAAAAAAGTCTAGAAATGCTAAAAGCTATCGCTTCTAACGAGGAGAGTCCGTTCACGGTTTACAGCCGATTGCATTGACACTTTTTATAAAGAATCAAAAATTAAGAGATCCATATTATTTCTAGCTTTTCAATCTCACATTTAGGGCTTAAAAAGTAGGGTCTAAAACTACCCCATTTTCTGTTTTTTGCGTTGTAAATAGTATTATATATCGTTAGAAAGCCTTTTGAAATTTTCGTAATAAAATGTGATTTTTAGTATATAGTTACATATAAAAAATAACAAAACAATCTGTAAAAATACACAATTTCGTGTGAGACAATATTTTTAATTCTTATTGAAAAAAACAACAACACTGCAATTAAACATAAAATTTTTTTTTTGCGTTTTATTCTTTGTTCAGCAAGCCAAAAACAATTTTTGAAAAATGTTTAAAAAAAAGTAAAAATATAACAAAACCAAAAATTCATACAAAATCAAAGTCCCAGCTTATTTCGTGTATATACTAAACTTAAAAACAATTCTTATCTAAACATGAAAAAAAGTTTCGAGCACATGTGGACAATTCCAAGTCAACCATGTTTGAACCACACCCGACTTGTGCTTTGGGTCGTTGTTTTGATAGAAGCTGAAATTCTCTCATATGCCCAATTTTTCAGCACTCTGAAGTAAATTTTCCTTCATAATATTTAGGTATTGAATTTTGTCCATATTCCCTTCAATAAAGTGCAAACTTCCAACTCCTGATGCCGACATGCACCCCCAAACCATCACATGGCTACCGCAATGCTTTACAGTACCACGTAAATTTTGAGTTTGGAGCTCATTATTTGGTTTCCTCCTCACGCAAACCTTTCCGTCATTTATTAAACTATTTAGTTCGTTCGTTTGTTCAAAAATTTTTTCAATTATTCACATTATTTTATTGGTCAATGGTTTGTTTAACAAATCTGCACAATATGACAGAAAATCCTAAATGAATGGTTACAAAAAATTAATTAGTTCAATTTTAACCGTTCATTTGGGATTTTCGCTTATACTGCGCAGATTTATTAAACAAACAATTATTGACCAATATGACAATATGAAAAGTTAAAAAAAAATTGTCCAACAACGAACTAGTTCAATAAATGCAAATGAACTAGAATGCCCAATTAGTGAGTGAATGTGAACCGACTATACTTCCTAGTACAAAACCCACAAAAGTTGGGCATGCTAACCAATGCTACTTTATACCGGTGAGGCGCATTTCAAATACTTTTATTAGATACAAAATTTATATATAAAGAGTGAGATCAAAAAAAATCCGACACACATTTTCACTTACAACTGATTTTGTTTACGACACTGAACTCTTTTTCTTGTCAAGTTGCTTTTGTCAAACTATTTGTAGAAAATATTATCGAAATGTGATTATTAGTTTGTTTACAATGGACTTTGAACAAAAAAAAAAAATAGTCGAATTTTTCCAAAAAAAAAAACACTTTTTCTTACCAAAAAAAATTGCGTAATTGTCCAGAACTCTCAAGGAGAGGCCGTTCCCTGCGATTGCAAGGACATTTGAATATGTTTTAAAGAACCAGAAATTAAGAGACCCATATTTCTTTAGCTGCCTAATTTCTCATTAAGGAGGTAAAAAGTTGGGTTAAAGATTACCCTATTTACTATTTTTTCATATGGTTTTCAAAGAAGCGATACATAAATTTGGTATCTAATGAAAAGTATTTGAAATGCACATCACCAGAATAAAGTGAAATGTCCGTTAGGGCTGTTGTTATTTATACTTCGTCCCTTTTTGGAAAAAAGTTGTTCCATTGTTATCTTGGCTTGGAAAGTGCCATATATGACATATGATGATTATTATCATTTACACTATAAAATATCAAAAAAAAAAAAAAAACTTTAGTTTTCATAGTCGTGCTGAAGTTGAACAAGAAAATTTTATTTAAAATTCTTTTTTTGCTGGGTACATAATGAGAATACACATAGAATATTATGCAAAGGTAACGTTTTGATAACATTTATATTTTTTTTTTTTATTTCCTTTGGTTTGTTGAATGGATAATTTTTTATGCTGTAGATTAAATCTGGAAAAAAAAGAATATACCGGATATCAAAAGTTTGAATTGCGTGGTTGCTTAAGCAACTGTAGCTAAGAATGAACTAGGGTTGATTTGTGACAAATTAAAAAATGTGTCAACGTATCTTCATCTATATGCCACATGTACGAACACATTTTTTAGTTTAATGTTCCTGTAACATTTTGCTCAAGTCGTTAATAGAAAATTTCCAATTTACGATGAGCATGACTTGTGGAACTGTTGTGGCTGACTCTATTTCGTTTGGTTGTGCAATGTAATGGTTTTATTTACTTGATTGTTTTGTTTAAGTAAAAATTACCTTGGAGTTGAACATGTTTTAGATATTTTCATAAAGATTCTATTTTCAAATTTACGCACAAAAGTATACGCCAGTAAGTGTAAATAAAGTTTATATCTGCTTAGAAGTTAACCCTCTAACGGGTAAGGCTGCCACAGAGCAGTCTTCATAAAATTTACCACATATGCGTCAAATGAGCGTTTTATACTAAGAAATTAATATATTCCGATAGAAAACTAAATTTGCTAAATATTTTTGCGAAGAAATTTTTCGTGCGCCGTCGACGGTTTGGAAGCGATAGAGCTTCAAAATCAAAATTCCGTAAAATTTCAAAAACTAATTATTTAAAAAAGAAAAATAGTTTTCGAAAAAACTAAAAAAAACCAATTTAAGTTGACTAATAACTCTTTATAGAGCAATTCCATATGAAAGCGATCACTTTTTTGGACGACCCCTCTCCGATTTTAAAATAAATAGTCTCAATCGATTTGCCCAGCAAAAAATAATGTACCTACATATTTTTTTTTTTTTTTATAGTGACTGGTTTAGTGGTGGTGTGCACCACTGTCATGTGACAAAATTGAAGAATTCTTCATAAGGGACCTCATTGAAAGTTGTTTTAAAAAAAAACTACTAAGGCGATCGCAACGAGTGATAGCTCGTTGGAAAGGTATTGAATCAGGCTTTAATTGAAAAATAAAATTTTCCTAATTTTTCTCAGAATTTACCTTTTTTCCCATGAAAATTAAATTTTCCCATGAAATTAAATTTCCCATGAAAATTAAAATTTTCCCATGAAAATTAAATTTTCCGATTTTCCACAGAAGCTCCTAAATTTTCCAGCTAATTTTATTTTTTTTTGGATTCCTCATAATTTTTGCTTTAAAGAATCAGCAATAAAAAAATGGGCCCCGACTCCTTGTTTGGACAGGAGAAGAGCATTTAAGAGACCACCTTGTTCTCATTGTTTTTATATTTTTTATAATTGAATTATTTTTAATTATTTAACAAGCAAAATTAGGAAAATTTTATTTTCAATTAAAGCCTTTCCAACGAGCTATCACTCGTTGCGATCGCTTTAGTAGTTTTTTTTTAAAACAACTTTCAATGAGGTCCCTTATGAAGAATTCTTCAATTTTGTCACATGACAGTGGTGCACACCACTAAACCAGTCACTATAAAAAAAAAAAAAAAAATATGTAGGTACATTATTTTTTGCTCGGCAATCGATTGAGACTATTTATTTTAAAATCGGAGAGGGGTCGTCCAAAAATTTGCCAATTTTGATCATTTTCATATGGAATTGCTCTATAATAAAATATAAGTAAGATTGAAGCTTCATCTTTAATAAAAAGTCCTTTCTTTAGTCCAAGGAAGGGCTCACAGGATTTTATCAGGATTCCTCTAAAGGATATCGTCTTAACTTATAAACTAATAGACAGATTTTTATGAAATTTTTCAGAAAGAAGACATTAAGTATTAATAGCAAAGCGTTGAAGTTTGAACAATATAAATTTAAGATTAGATACTTTTTCGCGTTATCTTCTTAAATAGGAGCAGAAAAAAAATACTTTTTCTTGGTAGAGAAATAATGTTTGTCCAAAACGTCTCTTTTATATGCTTTAGTTTATAAAATCCACCCTAAAATATTTTGGCTCATATCGCCTAAGTTAGGCAACGGTAAACAATTTTGTTGAAGATCTTACTATTTGTTTTTCGAGTGGAGCACATGGTATGAATTTCGTTGCAAAACATCGTCTGCCAGTTAGAGGGTTAAGTAATGACTGTTTAATTGAAAACGTGTTTAAGTAATGATACTTTGTATTAAAGGTTATTCATCATTTCGTAATTTTTATTTATTTTTAATAAGTACGCCCACGTTTTATGAAAAAATAGTATCTTATCTGTTTAAACGTTACTTTTTTCTTTTTTTTTCAAGTAATTTTATATGTTTAAATCTTAACTGGTGTTTAATTTTGAAGCAAACTTACTTCGAAATTTTTACATTGTGTGCAAGATGAAAATGTACTCTAAAATATGTTGCCCGCTAGTTCTTAAAAGCTTAATGTCTCAAAATTAAAACTTTAACTAGCTGAAAATTTATGCATTTTAACATCACAAAAAAAAACACATCACAAATATTTTACAAATGCGCTTTACACACCAGCGACAGCTAAACTTACATTTTCAAATTTAATTTAAAAAAATCTGAAAATTAAAAAATAAATAAAACGCCTTTCACAATTAAAAATTTAGTATTTTACTATTTAAATCAGGGGTGCCCGAGGCCTATGCGCTTGGTGCTCATTTGTTTTTTGTAAAAGCACTTAGCTATAGGCTGTGTGTTTTAATACACATATAGAGCGCTCAGCACTAGCAATACGAAATACACAAACAACTTTGTCTTATTAGTTTTTTGTCGTTCTTCACTGTATACACGCAAGCGCAAAGCAACAACACTTTCGTATGCTTTGCTGGTAAATATTGAAAATTTTTTTTTCTTTTTTTCTTTGTATGTATTGGTTTTTACAACAAAAAATATTGAATAAAAATTAGTTTTTCTTTAATGTATTGGTGTTTGCTCTTCCATAAGGAAATTTGGGCATTCCTGATTTAAATTGCCGTTAGTTTTGAATTGTCAAAAATTCTGTAAGTTTTCGTTATCATTAAAAGTAGATAATAACCTCACACAGGAAACTAAATTGCCATCCGAAAGTGTATTTTGGGGGGCTACGACTAATAAATTCGGTTAGTACAACCAAATTAAATTTGATTTCTGAATATTTTTGGTGTTGCAATTAAAATTCAGTTGTTGTAGTAACCAAACTTTGTTGTAAAAACCAATATTCAGTTTGTACCAATCGACTTCTGTCGTACACAGAGAGAATTTCTTAAAGTTGACATTTTCTCACTAAACTGATTAAGTTTTCTGCACAATTGTTAATATTTTTTAACCTTATGAAAGTTAAACTGTATGAATTTCTTAAACTTATAAAAAAACTTCAGAGTTTTAATTAAACTCTTTTTAATGAAACCTTTCCATTAGTCGTATGAAAATTTTTAATAAACAAGATGAATTTTAGAAAAAATTTCATTAATTTAATGAAAAGTTTCAATAGAAAAGTTCCAGTGACATTTCATAGATCTAATGCAAAAATTCATTGGTATCATGCAGAGAATTCTCTCGGTGTAGTAATCGAATTAAAATTGCTAAATGGCAAAATTTTTCTCTGTGTGCTGGTTTTTACTTTTTTAAGTAAAAACTCCATATTTTGCAAATATAGGAAAAAAAACTGCAATTTAGGTGCATTAGATTCGAGGCCATACTTGGGTGTGATCGCTAAGCGGTCATAACTTGGTATTGTTACGTTTGTAATGTAAGATGAGCGCAGGTTTGACTCTTACAGCCGCAGGTTGTTGAAAAATTTATCATATAGAGACAATCTGACAATTATAACACACACATAATAATACAATTTAAATGTAAAATCACTGATGAGCCTGTTCATAGAAAAGGCGGAAACTAGTCTAGGCTGATTTAAAAATTAATAGTGTTTAAAATTTTTAGAGAAAAACCTCAACATTTCTAAATTAAGTTTTTAATTTTTTATCAAAACTGTCCAAATATGGATTTTATGTGTTGTGAATATAACAGGCACTGAATTGGGGGAGGGAAAATGGGACAATTCCCTCCAACTCATCACCCTACCACCAAAGAAATAAAGTGAAACTTACCTTTATAGTTATAATAGGAAGTTCTATTGGCACGAATCAAAAAAAAAAAAAATCAAAGCAGACTCCTCACTAACTATAACTGACAACATTTCCAGCAACCATCAATACATTAAAAAAATATCAAATATCTTGAACGTGATTGGTAATATATTTTTTATTTAATTCTTTTGTCAATCTTTATAATTTTAGGAAACATTTTTTTAAGAAAATCTTATTTTACATTTAAATTTTTTTTCTATTCTTTATTTCATTTGTATCAATATTGTTAGAAAAGTCAATTGAGTTTGATTTTTTTTTTCTTATAGAAAATTTGCATTTATTGTTTCATATTTTTCATTTTAATTTTTTTCATCTTTTAACAACTGAGATGTTGCTTTTTGCTATGTTTGTAGTTACTTGTTTTTATTACAATTTTCCACTCCAATGATACCCAGTCTGTTTTTGAGTTTCATGAGGGTTTATTTACGAAGCAAATATTTTACAAAGTAAGGCCGTCTCTACAAATGTTATTGTATATCGCTTTTCAAAGATGTTTTTACGACACTTTTGATACCAATTTTGATAACTTTAGGCGCTGGCTGATTGCAACCTAAAATTACCCTTCCAAAATATTGAAATAATTTTTTTTAAAAGATTCGCTCATTCCATACGCTTCGTTTGAGTGATATTACTTGAAACAATTCGTTAGGATATCCTGTGTGGGGACAGCCTAATGTACATAACAATATTTATATACACTAGGGCGGGTCGATTTAAAAATCGCTCAACGTTCAAGGAAAATCGTATTCTAGGGATCAAAATAAGAAACTTTGCCAAAGGAACCATACCTCTGAAACGAATTCTGATGTCCCGACTTTTGACCTGTAGGGTCAAATTTTGAAAAAGCCCACTTTAATATTTCAGAAAGTAGGAGGAATCTCTCCAAGATTATGGGAGCTACTTCTTCTTCGGGAGACGCGCTAGCAGATCAATGCTTAAATCGTCATTCTAGGTGACCGTTAAGGGGTTAAAATTTAAGTTGAAAGAGGGCCTTTTTAGCCGTGTTTTTATAGAAAAATGTACAAACTTCGGAATAGAGATATTCAGAAAGTAGGAGGAGTTTTTAAAAGATTAGGGTCTCTATTTCTTCTCCGAAAAACGCTCTAGCAGATGAATGTATAAATTATATTCGATTGGGTTGGATTCGATTGGGGCACTCTAAATGGGTCAAAGTGGGATTTTTCAAAATTTTACCCTACGTTTTAAAAGTCGGGACATCAGAATTCGCTTTAGAGGTATGGTTCCTTCGGCAAAGTTTCTTATTTTGATCCCTAGAATACGATTTTCCTTGAACGTTGAGCGATTTGTTTGCCTCCATACAAATCGACCCGGCCTTATATACACCCATGTATAAACGAATATATGAATTTTAAAAAAATAAAAGAAATATTTATTTATAAATTATTTTTAAGTATGTGCAGTAGTAGCATTCCTTTGTATCCATAAGAAACATACAAAAAATATCCCACTGGTTATCTTTAATGCAAAATACAAAGTCTGTATCTGACAATAAACGAAATATAAAAACAACTGTGTTATTTTTTTTTTTTAATCGAGTTTTATTTGTGAAACTTAATATAAAAATTTATTTTTAAGCATTATTAAATTTTTGAAATGTTTTTATTTGAAAATGTTTAAAGAATTTAAATTATATTATACTGGTATTATAAGTAAAATGGCCAAATCGAAAGAAAAAAAAAGAAATTCGATTTCGTTTTCCCTGTTTCACATCTATAATCCGCTAACATGAATGACATTTTTATTCTCATTAGTTATTTTACAAAACCTAATTAATTTCCAATTCTAATTGAGTTTTAAAGTTGACCATATTTATATTCACCATTTACTGCATTGCTTTGCATGTACCGCCGAAGTAAAACTATTTTGTTCAAATACGATAAAGCTACACCTGTATTGAAATATCCAATAGTTTATGTGTTCATAGAAATGATATGACCATTTCAACATAAAAAGGAAAAAGAGGAAAGTAGAGGAATTATTTTAAAAAATCTTTTATTTTTTAGAGGAAAAAATGGACTTTCAATATGAAAATTTTTATAATTAAGACTTTTCTTTGCCAAACTCTCTTGTCTTCGAAATTTTAAAACCCCGTTTAAACCTAAACCTTTTTCTGAATCAAATAATGTTTTTGCGGAAGAACTTTTCTAAAGAAAAACAAATAAAATTTTGATATATTTTATTGGGCAACCCGTTGGATTTATCTTTTGGAAAACAGAAACAATTTACAAAAAAAAAAATATTTTTTTCAAATTGTAGTTTTAAGTACGTCCTTTGGAAATAATAAGATAACTAACTACCTTTTACAGACGGACAATATAAAATTATATTAAGAGTATTTATATAGTTTTTTTCCCATTGTGCAATTACACGAGAATAAAATTAAATGAGGAATATTTATAATTTGTGTTTATTAAATAAATAACCGTTAAAAGTGTTAGTTACAAAAATTTTACTAAAATTTAGTAGGGCTTACTAATTGTTTCCACGAATTTCATTATACTAGAATTTTTGAAATTTAGTAACTTTTTTTTTCTGATTTTAGCAAAATTGCTTTGAATTACAGTTTAAAAAATTGTTACTAAAAATTAGTAGCCACTACTAATATTTATTAATTAGATAAACAAATGTTTGTAGTGTATTAGATCGAGAAGCACTCCAAAGTTCTTAGTTAAGATCTGCATAATTTACTTTGAAATATAATTTAAAACCAGGTTTTATATATCTAAAGCTCTAATTGTGTATATAGGCAGGTGTTTCTAAATGAGATTTATATTTTCTATATCCAATGCAAATTTAAGCTAAGTAGTAGGTACTTATTGCATATCCTACAAAATTGCACTAATCTTCATTCGCTATTTGCGTTATAAAAAAAATGTCTATCACATCCTACAAAAATGTTTATACCTTTAGTATTTTAACAAATATTTATTTGGAAAATTCTTTCTATATTTTTAAGTATATTTTTTTTTTTTTTTTGGCGTGACATAAACCTCATTGGCATCGACAATGTGTTGTTTAGCACATAAAATAATCTCTTACAGCTAAGTACGGGTTATAATAGAAGAGCTTAGACTTCTTATATAAAATCACTATTTCCTTCCTTCCTTCATTCCTTATAGCTTTCCTTTATGACGGCGTTTCGACTAAAAATAACATGTACATATTTCCTTTTCATAGTATAACCTTGTGTTCATGTATTATGACAGTTAGAAACACTATCGGCATTATGGACAAAACACATAAAAAAGCACACACACACATCCACACACAAAAACAAATGCAACAAAAATTTAGTGCACATTTTTACCACAGGCATTCTTAATGTTAAGGTTTTAAATGAAACGTCAAGGCAGGTTTATTTTAAAGATTTTTTAGAAAAAAAATCCTCCTCTTTTTTAACCATACTCTATTTTTAATATAAACCCAAGATTAAAATTTAAGTTTTGGATTACTTGCAAAGAAATGATACAATCGTATTATACATTATTTAATTGAAGCAACTTATACATTTATTTATTATTATTTTTTACTCCTTTCCCCCTACCCTTTTTCAATTTAATATAACTAACATTAAAAATTCTAAACACTTTTACTATTAAAAAGAGCAGGCATTAATTATTTAAAATGATTCTTTTTTGCTGCTGCTTTTTTCCTCCTTCTCTGTGATGATACTGATTTTAATGTATGACTCCCCGAGGAGCTGACCCAAAATGTTCAAAGCACTTGCTTTGCCTGTCTCAACACTAAACATTTAACACCTTCACCAGCTAAAATGTTTTAGTATATATATATATATATATATATTATTTTTTTAATACATATTAAAGTGTCCCTTAGATTACGAACTGTCTAATTTCGATGCTAACGCCAGCCAGTTTTATTCGGAGCAATAGCTTTCAGTTGACTTGGGCTACATCAATTACATTTCGCAATCATCTACTTGTGAAATTTTTCTATATCATTAATAATTTCAGAACTACGGTCGCATTTGTGGGCTTAAACGCTTACTTGGAAAATTTGTAAAATTTTGAATACCAAACATGGGATTAGCAATAACATTTATGTCTTTAATTACAAGGCATTTACCCAATTACACCCAATTACATGTAATTAAATGTAAAAAAGTAATTGGCCTGTAATTAAATACACAAATATTCGTATTATGTCCCATGTCTGGTGTTGAAAAAGTTTTAAATTTCCAAGGAAGCGTTTAAGCCCACAAGTATGAACGTAAGTTTGAAATTATTAATGATATAGAAAATTTCTCAAGTGAATGATTGTAAAATGTAATTGATGTAGCCCAAGTCTGCTTGCAGCAACCCCTTGGACCAAATTTAAAAACTTTAATATTTTTTATGACAACGTACCAAAATTCTGTAGAAGCAATATGTCGCATGAATTATAAAAAAAAAAAATATTTAAAATTTTGGAAATTTTCAAAAACTTTGCGTTTCAGCGCTTTTCAACAATTTCTTTCATACATTTGAGGCCAAATGAAAAGAAATTAATGGGTGTTATCATTATAATTCGACTATTCGCAATCTTAGGGTTGCCTACATAGGGTTACCTATATATACTTAATGTTCTATGTGAATAGAGTAAGGATGTAGTAACTACAATATTTTCAAATAGAAAAACTCGTATTTTCCTATATTGCTTAACAAAATGACCATAGTGAGTCGTAAAAAAGGGGTTCATTTAAGGTTAGAAATAGAAAACATTAACCAAACAACAACAGAGGTAAGAATAGAACATTAAAATTTTCATCGTCCTAGAAACATACAACCAAAGTGAAAAAGCAAATTAAGTGACTTTGTTGTAAAATTTACTACAACAAGAAATTTGAACAATTCTTTTTGTGTTATTATCATTATTCTTTTAATCTTTTTTATTTTGTTTGTCTGTTTGTTTAACCAAAGTAAATCTCTATTTTAGTGTCAAAGATAAAACGCACTTTTTTTTGTTATAATTCACTAGTTTTCTTTTTACGAACACAAAAATGTACATTTGCAAAAAACTTAACAAAAGTACGTACTAAATGTTTGTTTGTGTGTGTTGTGTTAGTTTGTGTGTATGTATTTAGTAACAGTGGCAATAATGGCACATTACCGTTTGTTCGTTTGTGTGTATGTTGAAAGAAGGTGCCTGTTTATATAAGTGCGTGTGGGTGTGTTTGTGTGAACGACTGAGTGTAAGTGTATGTGATTATATGTTGACATAAATTTCCATTAAAAACTTAGTGTGTTTATTTACCGTAAACCACATTTATTTTATTCATTTTTTGTACATTTGTACGAGTATTTTCTAGTTTTTGTTTTTGTTTTAGGTTTTTTTTTATTCTCTAATGGTTGTTGTAGTTGATGCTGCTGTTAAAAGTACTTGTGTATGCTGTGTAAAATAAAATCCTTCACTATTTACCAAGTGTTTTT
>CM037851.1:1089687-1106362 GCA_021234595.1 Delia radicum | reverse complement strand
TTTTTTAATATTAAGAAATCTTTCATAAACTTTTTTCATATAATTTCATAGATTTATAGAGCTATGAAATTATCTCAAAGACTTATTTTTTTTTTATTTTTCATTAAAATTCATAATTTCATTAATTTTATGCATTTCAAACTTTAGTTTTAAGATTTAATTGTGAAGTGCTTTATATTTTTAATGTAGAATTGGACTACAATGGAATTGTTAAACAAATAATATGAAGCTATTCATTTTCTTACACTCACAATGTTTGTCGTTTTAAAATCAAAATAATATGTACATCAAAACTACTAAATATATAGTTAATCATTAAAATGTTTTTCATTTATTTTTAACTATTTAAAAATTACCTCAAAATTCGTAAAAAATAAAGATTTTATTTTATTTTTACAAAACTTTATTTTAAAAAACTACTATCATTTAAAGAAAGCATTTTGTGTAAAAAGAAAATTTAAATTAAAATATTAATGGTACAGAAAAAAAACAGTTTATGATTAGTTTGTTTTTTAATAAATGGTAAACTAAGTTTAAAAACATTTTTTTGTAGTTTAAATTTATTTCCTTAAAAAAAACAAAGTTCGCTGAATTCTTTTTAAAAAACTACAATTAGTTACTGTTAAAATATTGTGAGTGTATTTCCAATGCAATTTTCAAGACTTTCATTAAGAGTTTTATTAATTCCAGGAAACTTCATAATATTAAAAAAATTTACGAAACTGTGTCATAAATTCTATAAACACGTCATTGTGGGAATGATTCATTAGTTTTATGAAAAATGTCATTACTTCTACAAACAATGACTTTAATAAAACCTGTTTCATAGATTCTATAAAAGGTTTCAATGGACGAGTTCCAGTGACAATTTTCATTAAGACTATGAAGACATTCATTACTGAAGTGAAGATAATTCTCTAGTGCAGACGTTAACTGCAATAAAAAATTAAAAAAAAAAATTACGCAAGTTATAAATTAATTCCACCAAAATGGTAATAATGCAAATTTTTAATAATAAATTATACGTTAGATTTCAGTAGTCGCTTTAAAAAAAATATTGTAGGAGATAGATTTTAAAAACAGTTTTAATAAGCGAAATAAACTTGTTATGCTCTCCTGTAAAGTTCTGTTTTTAAGATAGGGGATATAATATGAATAAAGCCCCCGCTACGTGGAACTAAAATTTGTTCTGTTTTTAAATATTTGCTTACGTGTCTTTATCGAAAACAGCGTGTCACTTTTATTACACCGTGTTACTTATATTTTGAAATGTTTGTTTAATAAAATGTTTTAAAAAAGCAAAAAATAATTTTCATCAAATCATTATATTTCTATAAATTTTGTTAAACCACGTTTTCAGCCAAGACCTCAAACTTTAAATGATTTTAATTAAGTCGTTAATCGCCTTACATTTTTTCCTTTGGGAATTATATGGAATATCACCCGATGTTTTCATTTAGATTTTTGAAAACGTTGTTGGAGGAAAAACATATGAACATATTAAACGTTTAAATGTGTTTAGTAATCGTAAGCTATATCTTGAAAATACCTTTAATTTGATACCCATTTTTATATAGTTTCTCTTTCTAACAAATATGAAAATCTAGGGTCGTTTTTGAATCCCACCCTTTTAACACATTTTGTAGAGTAAGATTGGAACGATAAATAATTAAGGTTGCTCGTTAATTTAGAACCCTTCATCACATATGCCAAGATAATGAAGTTATTTTATAAATTTCATAGTGTGCTCTTTGGTCAAAAGTGAAACACATGAACCCTACATGGATCAAATTACACAAAACAATAATTTTTATGAGTGGAAATTTTTTAACCAATTTAAAAAGCTTAACACCCTCGTTGTCATAATTTAAATTAAGTTTTATTGGTCTTTTTATCACCAGGCTACTAAGGGTTAAAAATTTTTTAAATCAAATCAAAAATAGTTATCAAAATTAATCAAAACTTAAGTAATATTTTAAGAAAGTTTTGCAAACTTTAACATTAACAGACTTTAACAAACTTTAAACATTAAAATTTTTTTTCAACTTTTGAACAAATAATACATTTGATGTAGTTGTTCGGCTTTAGGTCACGAATAAATAAAACTCAAATTGATTTTCTTATTTAAATTTTATTTTAAATTGTCGATATTTCGACGAGACTCTAGTCATTATCAAGAAATATTTTAATAAATTTAAAAAACAAAAGCTCACAAAAAACCACTTGTGTCTTTCTAACTCTTTCTTTCTACCGTTTAGAAGGACACAAGTGTTTTTTGTGATTTTTGCTTTTATATTTATTTAAAATATTTCTTGATAATGACTAGAGACTCTAGTCGAAATATCGACAATTTCAAATAAAAACATCAATTTGAGTTTTTATTTATCGTGACCTAAAGCCGAACAACTTCATTAAACGTAAGCCAAGAGAGGTCAACTATAAAATTTCTAAAATAATACATTTTCATAAAATGTAGATCCACACACCAACACGTATGATGAAGTCATAATTCCATATCTGAATAATTTGAGTATATTAAATGAATGAATGAAATAAAAATAAAAATGTTTTCCAAACAAAAAAAAAAAAAACGAATTTTTCCAAACTAACTAGTTCAGTTTAAATTTCTTTAAAAACATAGGGTTATTGTAATCTACAACAGAGAGAATTTTCTTAGACGAACTTTAATGAAATTTTACAAATAATGAAAAATCTTCATTATTTTTATGAAACTATTTTTAAAGAAACATTTTTATTAGGCATATGAAATTTTGAATAAATAAATGAACATTTTCATAAAACTTTATGAAAACCTGCATTAAGTGAATAAAAGTTTTAATGGCTGAATTCCAGTAACTCTTCGTAGATCTAGTGCAAAAATTCATTAATAGCATGCAGATAATTCTCTCAGTGCATGTTAAAGAAAAAAAAAAATTTTAAATGCAATTTTTCAAAAACGATTTTTTCGATTTACAAAATTAATCAACCACAAACAGAAAATATGACAAAAATGTAGCATTAAATTAAAATTTCAATAATTGTCTTTAAAAATGTCAACTCATTCTTTCTCACACCACACACACAAACCCACTTATCTAGTATGTGTGTGTGTGTATAACCTCACCGTTTCTACCCACCTGTCGTGTTGTGGTTCTTATTTGTTTGTAATTCCATAAAGCTTCTTACTTGTCTGTATTGTGCCAAATGAAAGCTCACACCCAACAGGTTTTACGTTGTTGTTTACATTGCGTCACGCTGTGGCGATTAATGGCGTTTATTATTTTCTCGTTATACCTTGACTCCTGAAATGTAATTTTTCAATAAAAAAAAAAACAACAACAACAAAAATAAAATAACATAAACAAGAATCACAAAAATTCTGAAGAAATTTTATACCCAGCAAAATATTTATCAGTTGTAACTTTAAATTTTTGTTTGATATTGTCACTGTAATGTATTTTAGAAATAGTAAATAGTCCACATGATACCATCTAAGAAATTTTCAAAAAAGCAGTGAACTACTTTTGGAACGTGTTATTTTAAAACCACCCACACTCAACATATATCTGAGCGTTCAGAAATTAGAGCTCATAAAAGAATCTTAAATATGATCATTTTTAGAGCTCTCAAATTTCGGAATCATAAACAGTTAAGTGTTTGATTTCAACTGTGATACTTTGTTTTAGAATACCAACTGTGATATTTTTTGTTTTTTATTATTTATTTTGAAACTTTTTGGTTAAATTAATTTGTGTTTTATGTTGTGTTTATGTAAAACAAAAATTGTTATTTAATTTGGATGTAATGAACTGACGAAAAATTAAATATTTAATAAAAATATTCTTGAACATGTTGGGGAAGATATAACGAAACGTTGGAGAAAATATGAATAAATAATATTTTATTTAACTAGAGGAATGATATTAAAATCCCGATACAGAACATTCTAAAAAAAAATATAGAGTAAAGCATAGAAAGAAAGGAGGTTTTAAAGCTCGTTATAAATTGAAAATAACATAAAAATAATCTGGATAAAAACAAAAACTAATATAACTGTAAGAATTTAATTTAGTTTATTTTTTTAATTGATTTCTAAAACAACAACATTAAGAATCCTATAATAAAAGTAATAGATTTTTGGGCAAAATTTCAGTTTATGGGGGACACCCCTGGAAAAAAAAAAATGCCACGCCCCCTTAAATGACCCCAGGAGTGCGAAATCATAATGAATAAGGGGGCTCACGCCCCTTATGGGCGTGGCAGTCGAAAAACGACCCGGCCCACCTACGTAGACAATATGGGTATCAAATGAAAGCTAATGTCTTCACGATTCCAAAAATAGCCGTAGTTGCCAGATCGGGCGATTTTTGTAGCCGATATGGCCATTTTGGCAAAATTTGGGGTGGGGGAAATTTTTTTTTTCCTTTTTTTTTGCTTATATTTTGTTAAAATTTGTTATACTGGCTTCGCTTAGTAAAGTTTTTCTGCGTGACCGGCCTACGGCCGGGCTTAGGGGTTTTTAACTCCAGTATGTCTTAATTCTAGACGGCGGGGATCTCGAGTGCTCGGCCTCTGGCCGAGCTAAAAAGAAATAAACAAAAAAAAGTCCTTCCCCCATTTTATAAAAATTAACATATCTTCCTCAAATTCTGGACGATCTGGCAACTACGGGTATTTTTGGAATCGTGAAGACATTTCCTTTCATTTGATACCAATATTGCCTAAGTAGGTGGCATGGGTCGTTTTTTCACCCCCGCCCCTATTTAACAAAAATGGCCGTATCGGCTGCAAAACCGCCGATCTGGCAACTATGGCTATTTTGGAATCGTGAAGACATTAGCTTTCATTTGATACCCATATTGTCTACGTAGGTGGGCCGGGTCGTTTTCGACTGCCACGCCCATAGGGGGCGTGAGCCCCCTTATTCATTATGATTTTCGTACTCCTGGGAACATTCTGAAGGGGATGGCATATTCAGATTTTTTCTCTAGGGGTGTCCCCCATAAACTGAAATTCAGCCGATTTTTGTATTGTAACATTATTTTTAAAGAACAACAATAAAAAAATGATTATTAAAAATGTTTATGTATATAAATAAAATAAATAATGGTAAAAAAAAAAAAAAATTAAAAATAACCAAACAATGAACACAATAAATAGGTACGATTTTAATTTAAATCTTCAGGAGCAAACAAAGACACTATTAAGCTATTTATCTATAAAATTCAAAAATTTATTTTTAAAAATGTAACGCACTGCTTAAGAATTGAATGAATTGAACTCCTCTGGGAGTTTGAAAACTCAACTATCAAATAAATACGATGGGTCCCGGGTATATATAATTGTATGTAAAACAATCAATCTTCTTCTACATAAAGTTTTTATAAATAAAAAGAGATGGGGTCAAACTTCCTTAAATTAAAAGCATATCTTAGAATAGAATAATAACAAACGATAGTTTCAAAAATCAGTAATAATTGACTCATATTTGAGGCGCTCAGTGCCAAAACGGCCTAACCCTCATTTTCAAACAAATCAAACTGACTATGGCTGATCTAACCGAACATTTTGAAATAAATACTAAAATAAAACTCCCTATTGCATAGTATAACAGCTAGGTTATACTACCTGCTGAAAACTGTTTTTTCCCTCTATGGCAAAGTTCAAAAAAATGTGGATGCCATAATGGGCCTAAGCCTCTTATGCCAAAATCGAATCCTAGAAAATAAAAAATATATGTGGATTAGGCCAAAAACGCATGTTACGTTTAAAATTTTTAAAAATCAACTTCTTTTTTCTTTTTTGTAAGTAAAAACCATACTCTGCTGCCGACACCAGTCATTTCCACAGGGATAGCTTACTACAAAAGACAGCTATGAACCTATTGTCTTGGTATTCATGACCTTATCACGAATAAGTCCATTCATGTATACCTGGAATGCGGGAATAGCTTCACGTGGCCCACAGGAAAATAGGGTCTTGCATTATACATTACGTGATAGCCAATGTCAAATGTAAGAACTTAATAATGTATAGCGATCAATGTTTTGGCTACCATGCGATCAAGATTTTGGTCTCATTGAAAAGGAAAAATAATATTATAAGGACATTTTTACGCCTGATAATTGGGATCGTGTAATCATCACGGCAAAAAAAGTTAACCATTTCACTTGATAAAGATGACGACAGATGATATTAAAAGCATATCCTTAATCGAGAAACTAGTCACAAACAGAAAAATCTCCGCAGACAAGACTTCAAAAGTTGAATGGCTTAAGATTCTGTGGCTTTCGATTCCAAAATGTGAAGTCATTTATAATTCAATACAAATATTCAAATAACATAGATGTTTTATTTCCAGAAGTTGATATTTTAAAGAGGAACTCCAGCAAGTTCGTAAATTGGTATTGGAACCGATTTATCCTGGAGGAAGATTCATTGAAGCTGCAAAGTTTAAGGATTTACAGGAACTCAAACAGTTCATACCTCCTATAAAGCATGCATTTTATAATAATTTAAAAACAAATTCGAGAGCCAAAGAAGAAGATATTCACGAAGAAGACGAATAATTAATGATTTTAATTTGTATTATTTAAAACGCTAAAAATTATTTTTATTATTTATCTGAAGAAATTTTGTATGTTTTAATAAATGGAGCCAAAATGGCCTAACCCTCAGTTCCTATCAATATATCAATATATCAATGGACTCCAAAATGGCCTATCCACTTTAATTTTTGTATTAACTGTTTTAAAACAGTATTTATCTAAGTTAATTAAGACATAATAATTAACTAAAACAAATGTTACAACTAATATTTATTTACGATTAATAAAAAAAAAAATAAAAATATTTCAGAAACATAATTTCTTTTAACTTCGGTTTTCTCAGAACCATTTTTTTGGGCTTAGGCCGTTTTGGGCGCTGAGCGCCTCATTTATGAGCCTGTCTTTGAAAAGACTATTAAATGCTCAGAAAATTATAAAGTTTCCAATAATGCTTATATTTAGGAGTATATAATGATTCATTATAGAACGCTTATAAAGAGGTTTCATCTGCAAAGAAAAACATCCTCATATTGCTATGATTTCAGAAGGTTTGAACATTCTCGGGTAGATATTTTAAAATTTGAAATAAGTTCAAGAAATTTTGTTGGGTACATTAAAGTACCAGAATAGCAATTGTACACAGTAGCACCTTCGTCATGATGATTATCATCATCATTATCATCAACACCGGTAGTAGCAGTAGCAAAAGTAAAAGCAACAATAACAAATGACGTTGACCAAGTGATAATAAACTGACAGGGATAAAGTGCGTTCGTTGTCATGTTGTCTCTGTAGTGAAAGAAAGAGCAACAAACGTAACAACAACTACACAAGAATTTATCAGCAGAAGCCAACTACAAACACCAGGAACTTGTAGCATCAAAGGACAAGACAAACGTGTAATTTTAAATAATGTTTTCTTTTATACTTTCATTCGGTCGCTTCCATTGCTATCCAATTCAGGTGTTTTCAGTTGTATACTTCAGGTGATTATTTATAATGTTATAAAGAAAAACAAACACACACACACAAAGCCAAAGACAAACAAACACATTTAACGTATGGAGAAGAGTTCAACATTATTGCAAAGATGAAGATTAATATTCTCGGATATACCAACTAAAATAAAATCAAATAGACAAATAATAATAAACTTTATCAAATTAATTGCAATTGTTCTATGTGTTCTTCTCTCCAGGCCCCCCAAAAATGACTTTTTGTAATTGTTGTTGTTGTTTGTTATTTATTGGGTTAAGATACTCAAACTGTAAAATATAATTAATTGAAAAGATACAACAAACAATACAATACATAGATAAATATACCTTTGTGTTTATTTTGCTTTTTTTTTTGTCATTCACACCCCAAACATTTTATTATCTATGTAGTAAATTTAAAATAATACTTTAAAAATAAAAGCAAAAAGATATAAAAATTTAGATTCGAATGATGACATGAATGAGGACATGTTGTTTTGTCTGTCATTTATATTTGTATGTTTTTTTATTGTAGAAGCTTATCATCTTATGATCTTAACATAGAAAACTACCCAGGTAGAAATTTCCAACCATACCAAAAAAAATTGTACTGGCAAACCACTTATCTTTTTGTAAAACCCACCGTGTTAAAAACTAACAAAGGTACAACTAATAGGGAAACTCTGAAATCACTATTTGGTTTTGCCAGTACCACATGCATAATTCATTGACAATATTGTTTTACCAATATTACAACCAAGCAGAAGCATTTTTTATAATATTTCTTAATATTCACACATTTAAATAAGATCAAACTATATCGCGGCTTTTAAAATGTGTTATATTGTACATATTTCCCAAAATTAATTTAAGCTATTTCAAAAGCACATATTTTTTGAATTACCAACGTTATGCCAACGGTGGCAATTTCGTTCAAACCAACGGTTGGCCACTGTTATCAATAGGGTAACATTACAATGCTGTCAAGATAGTTAATTCAACGCATAACCGACCGTCACCGACGCTTTTCCAACACTGTGTCGATTGTATTCTTCTGCCTGGGCACGTACGTATACGTGCCTTAAGCATTTTTTTACCTGAGTTTTGTACGAATCCTGAAAAAAAACACATACACATACACATACTCGCTATCTACACTTACATTATTCTATAAATAGCTGTCATTGTATGAGGAAAGCCACTAAACAAAGCCAACGAAAAGACTATAAAAATCTAAATCATACCACAGGCATTATTACAACAACTGTATCAAAAATAAAGGTGTTATATATTTTACGATAATATGATACTTTAGACTTTTTACATTTGTGACAAATTTCATTCAACGAGATTAAAATGGATGAGTGAAAAGACAAAGAAAAACAAGATTATAGAAATTCACTAACTATAAAATAAACGACTCTAAAGGAGTACCTATTTCAGAAAGAACAACAACAACAACCATAGTAAGTTTTAGAACATTTGTAATATAAAATTTAAAAACAAAAAATTATGTTTATTATTATGAACAAGAGTGAAAAGAAAATAAAAACAAAACCTTAACCTTATATCCTGTTAAAAAGTGACAAATTATTAAGCAACTACAGCATTTAACCACACTACAACACAACTGTATGGACTAACTACTACAAATGCATAATGTTTACATAAAATACATACATACGTGGATTTGGATAGGGCATTTAGGTTAAGGTGCCCCGTAAAGAAAATCATTTATTTTGCAAGCCTACAAAAATAAGTATGATAAAACTCTAGAACAACGGTTCCGTAAGTGTATTATAGGAGGTCCGCAAAGACTCCCGACAAAATGATTTTATAAAAAATTTTAGCAATTTTCTTAGTAATTCAAATTATTAAAAAAAAAAATAATTGGATAATTGTAGATTTTGTTAGACTCCATTGGTGAGATAAATTCATTCTCACGTAACATTGCGTACAATAAGAAGGTGCTTTTAATAATTGATATGAAGACATATTTTAAAAAATTTAATTTTTGTATGAAAGTAGTTCATCAAAAAGCGATTTTTTTATTCAAAAACTGCTAAAAAAAAAGAACTACAAAATTTATGTTTCAAATAGTAAACTCTTTTTTTGGCATTTTTAATTTTACAAAATAATATAAAAATTTTTCTTACACTGTCGTGGAACTCAGTTTAGATTACGAACTATTTTGAACGTCGTGACGTTTTGGTAACGATTTTAATGTAACATCTGTTAATACGAACTTACTTAAGATGAAGCCACGGTTAAGGCTTTCACATTATTTAAAAAGATTTAATCTTTTGTGGACTATAAAAAAATATTAAAGAAATTTTACTCCAGTAAATACGATTCTCGATCATAAAGAATTCGTTTTATTGTCCCTAGGAGTTCATCTTAATTGGATTTTACAATGTTTTTTTTTCATTTTTAAAATAAGAATCCAATTTCAGTTTGTTTTATTTATATATGAAAAAAAAAAAAAACTGAAGTCCGTGAACCAGTAGAAGTGGCTCAGGCCTCCCTGAAGCAAAAGTTGGTGTGAACCGCTGCTCTAGACCCCTTATTTTTTGGAAGCTAATGAAAATCTAGCCTAACAAATACGTTTTTTTAGTTTATAGACTAAATAACCCCCTACGAAATAACCCCCAATGAAATAACCCCCAACGGCCAAAAATGAAATAACCCCCAAAAAAATTGTGTAAAATTGTTTGGGGGTTTTTTCATTTTTTTTTTGGGATTATTTCATCTTACGGTTTGGAGATTATTTCATTATAAAGCAACCCCCAATGAAATAAAGCCCAAAATTTAAATTCTTTGGAGATTATTTCATATGCAATTAATTTGGGGGTTATTTCATATTTTTTGGGGGATATTTCATTTTGCTAAAAGTGAAATTTTTTAATATTTGTTAGTTTTTCTGCGTGGCGGCCTGCGGCCGCTCTTAGGGGTTTTCTCCTCCATGGGACGCGGCAGGTGGCTTCGCTGAATAAAGTTTCCCTGCGCGCGTCAGATAATGAGACGCGCGCAGGAAAACTGTATTCAGCGAAGCCACCTGCCGCGTCCTATGGAGGAGAAAACCCCTAAGATCGGCCGCAGGCCGCCACGCAGAAAAACTGAACAGTGTAACAAAAGAATCAAAAATATAAAAACAAAAAATAAAAAAAATTTGGGACATATTTCATTTCTTTGGAGCTTATTTCATTGGGGGTTATTTCATTTCTTCCTTTGGGAGTTATTTCATTACGAAACAACCCCCAAATTTTGGGTGTTATTTCCTTTTCACCTTTGGGGAATATTTCATTTCTTTTGGGTATTATTTCATTTTTTTTTGTTGGGACTTATTTCATTTTTTTTGGGACTTATTTCATTGGGGGTTATTTCATTTTGTCGTTTGGGTGTTATTTCATTTCGTAGCGCCAAACTCTTTATTTTTGTTCGACGAGGTCGTTTTTGTAAGTAACCAGGCAGTAAAATACAATCGGCCTAGTGTTGTCAAAGCGTCGGCAACGGACGTTAATTTTTATTATTTTTTAAAGAGCAGCAACACTCAGGAAATTATTCCTATTAATTAATGTGTTGCTTTCTACAGAAAGGGGATAGTAGAGAGATGAAAGCTGAGGAAATATGAAGGGCTTCAAATATGGCAACAATTAAAAAAAAATTTGTGCTTCTAAAATAGCTTAAATTAAATTAATTTTAAGAAATATGTTTAAAAAGCAGCAATTCAGTCCGGTCTTAGTAGTACACATCATTAGGGTGACAGTCGTTTGTATGGAAAACAAATTTTGTTTGAATTTTTAGGAGCGCGTGCCATAATATTGTGACACTAGCTCTAAAACTTCAGTGATGAAAATGTGAACCATACTTGACAATATGAAATAATGAAATTCGTTAACTTTCTACATTATTTTACAAAAATGTGTAGATTTATTTATTTTATTTAAAAGTACAGTAAAAAATATTGTACATCTCCAATATTTAGCGACAAATTATAGTTTTTATCTGTATATTATAAACTACTGAACGTATGATGAATATGATGTTGATCATACGTTTTAATGCATTAATTAATTGCAGTCGACAGAAACAATTTTAATAAAAAAGAGTAGTACCATACGGCTTTTTTAAAAACTACCAATTAGCGATATATTAAAATACCAAATATAGATTAAAATTTTTTATTTGCATTTAGAAGGCAAGAATTTCCCAAAAACAGTAAAATACTGCTAACGAAGTAAATATAAGGTCAATGTTACCATTATTGAAACAATATAATTTATCAATACAGATTTAACTATGATTTCACTAGCCAAACATATCTCTTTGTTACCAATTAAACCGCGGACTGTGTCATATCGATTTCTAAGGGATACCCATATATTTTTGCATACATATCTTTAAAAATAAAGTCTCTTGCATGGTTTGTCTTCAAGATCCGTTCCAAGTTAATGTTACATGATGTAGTTGTATTTAAATTTATTTTTGCAATTGTATGTTCTACATGCACATACATGAATTTATTTAAATTTTTCATATTACTTTCAAGTGAAGGAAAAATAACTTGCACACAACGAAATATTTAATGTTGAAGTCGGTGTTGGTTTAACTCACATCCTATTTCCGGTTTTAAGTGGAAGACAAACAGACCTTTTGCTTCTTTTTCATTTTTTTTTTTTTTTTAGCTCTACCACAAAGAACAAAAAACTAAAGTTTGTTCTTTTTTTTTTTTGCATAAAACATTTTACAAACTTTGCATTTTTAAATTTCGGTGCAGTAGTATTGTTTGAGTGCATGTGTTTTCGCCCCAAAAATACAGACTGACATGCATATGCAAATAAGTAAGCAAACCTTTTTTGATTACAGAGCTTATACGGCTTACTGGCATTTGGCCAATATAAGCGGAAAATACAAAATACTCTTGTGAAATTTTTTTGTACCAAAACAAAAATAGAAAATAAAAAAAACAACCAAATGAACACTAAAAGCAGTAGCTATAAGTATGATAGTAAAAATAGCAAAAAAAAAAAATTAAAATAAAAATAGTGAATATTCATGTACATTGAAAACAGAGGGAAACTCATTTGCTTAGAAATAACGTAGACAATAAGAATATAATTTATACCGCAACTTTGAATGTATGTCTGTTAATACTATAGCCAATAGAAAACTAATGGGACTGGCTAGAACTATCAGCAAAGTGGAGAAGAAAATACAAGAACGAAATCAAATATTCGCTAGAAAAACCACAAAAATAACAAATCATAGCAGAAAAATCCCAACCGAATAAGAATGAATTTCCAATTGTTAACCTTTTTATAATTGGTAGTCTTAACAAATGATTTATACAGCTAAAAGATCAATTGAAGTGGCTAAAAAGAATTATATGGTCATTAGCGACACCAAATATAAAATTTTGTTCAATGCTTTGACTCTTTTTCCACAGTCCGGATCCATACGAATGCCTGTGAATGGATTAATTTTTGTGTATCATATGTGTGAATGTGCATTAGTGCTTCTTCACAACACATGTGTTTAGCGTTGTGTTTATGTATTGTACACATTCATATGTACATACTTATGTGTAGATTTGCTAAGAGTCGCTGCAACACATGACAAAATACACGTACTTTAATATGGACCCAAAAGAAAAATCGCCTGAACGTGACTTCATTTATGACCGTGTGTGATAGACAATGTGAGTGCGTGTGTCTGTGATTGGTATTTTATTTTTCTATTCGCTCACATAAATATGTACACTTGTGTATCGAGTGTTCCATTGTTATTGGGTTCAAATGTGTGTTAGTTGTATAACGTTTGCGGAATAAAATTGCAACAAAAAGGCAAAACGCTGTAGATTAGTTTTATTGTAAAAAGAAATTGGCCCAATTTATCGAATTTTGAGGCAGTTTGTCCATAGCTATTGAAAATTGTTGGAATTTTTATGAGCTTCTTTTCAAAATTGTAGATTGGGTTAAAGTTATTCAACTCAAAAAAGTGCTTTCAATGCCATTTATTGACATCTAAGATTAAATATGTCTAATCGTCCATGTTGCAAATAATGGCAGTTTTGACTAGTTTTGACCAAATTTGTAAATTGAAGATTTAAGACTACTTCTTACATTTTAGAAGCAGATCGATTATTCTTTCGGCATCTTTTCTGCGTTCGCGTAAAATAAGGGAACATTTTAAATGTTTTTACATCGCATTAAACCTCATTTTCAAGCTGCCTATACGATTTAGCGGTTTATCCAGGATCTCATGAATAAGTCGGGCCAAATTGAACTTTTTACCATAGCAAGGAATACTCCTAGTACATTTTCTTATTACTTTGATATCCACTATTCGATATACTACACATGAACTTTCTAGCTGTTCAACAAACAGAGAAACTGTTTTCGATTTCTTTCAATAAGATTGATTATCAGAAAAATTACAAATTTGTTGTTGAAGTTGTTTTCCTTTTTTTTGTCATTTAAAAAAATTTATATTCTTGATTTCCTTAAAATATAGAAAACATGTGGTTATCCGAAACTAAAATCAAAATTTCTATAGAATAATTACTATTTTTTAATCAGCTACGCAAGATTTGTTGCAATTTCATTCCGCACACGTTAGTATTGGAATTATTAGTCGTCTTTGTTGTTGTTATTGTTGTTGCTTTAATATGCTGCTGATTTCATAAGTTGTATCATGGAATAATATGTTATGTACTCGTATTGTGCTACGACTACTACTACTACTACTAACATTCTATTTCATTTTCACCAGTCTGTGTGTTCATTGTATAAATCAATGTAGGTAGTACATACATATAATATTTAGAAAATGTACATTGTGAATTAGGCGTATAACTTTAAAATAAATTTAAGTAAAAATAAAAATTGATTACTAAGAAGACAAGAATGGAGCAAAATTGATAATTAATAGTTTTTTTGTTAATGCTCTACGTATGCTGGAGGCTCTAGCTTTTCTAAAACATCGGGTTCTGATGAGATCTTTAGCCAGATCGAAATACTAGTATCAACCCAGCTAATATGTTTGCTTTGCTTTATTTTTGAAAATATACGGAGGTTGGAAGCTCGTTACAAATTAAAAATAAAAAGTTACCATAGTCATGCCAAAAAATCTTTAGGTGATGAATTCGATGTTAATTATATTATTTACCAGAGCTTTAGCTTTTTCGGTAACTCATCCGACAATTCTCTTTAGTTAACGATATCGATGAAATCGTTAAGAAAGTTAGAAAATCGTTCTCCTGGTCTATGCCCAGTGGAACTAATTTATTGTAAGTTTTTAATTCGTTTTATACACTAGTTTATAACTTCGTAAATTAGCTTAATATTTTTAATTTTTACTTATTTTATGGAGCTCTGAAAATAAAAATGATGTTCTTAAATGAAATTAATTTTTACTTTTTATTACATGAAATCAAAGCCGAATTTCGGATATATCCCTATTATTCATTTCATAAAGGTTAAAACATTAACAATGTACAAACGACTGACTATTTTTTGGAATTGATAATCGAAGAATTTATGCAACTAACAAGGAAGTTATTCCCTGTGTCACCCACTGATTTCAATCATATTTGCAAATGCGATGGAGGAGGCAAAATTAACGAACATGCATATTGGGTAGCAAGCCAATCTAAAATTTAGGGGTAAAAAGCGGCTTCCATAACTATTAATACATTTGCAATACCAATACATTTGCAATACTAAATTAATTAAAAATACAATTAAAAGAATTACTACTTAATTTGCATTGTTTATAACCCATTTTTTATATTTATTTTTACGCATTTCTTAAATTATTTATAAAAGTAGAAAAATGAATTCAGAGTCAGTTAAAAACAATTTGAAATATTCAACTGACAAAACGGTAGAAAACAAACTATTTTTATTTTTAATTTGAAAATTTATTTTTGTTTTTGTTTTTTGTAATTACAAAACACACACACACACAACACAATTCATTATTTGTATTTTGATGTAATTTAAAAAGAAATTATTATTTATTTAAAAAACTACACAGCGAAAAATAAAGTGCCAACCGAATTGAGAAGTCCCTTTTGTTTGCCCAAATATTTTTCAATATTTTGGGTGTTTGCAACTAAAATTATGTGGTATTAACCGAATTTTGTTGTGAAAACCGTTATTTAGTTGTACCAAACGATTTTTGTCGTAGTAACCGAATTTCAGTTGGTAAATTTGTTAAATTTTTCTCTGTGTATATTTTTTAATGAAAAAGGTTTGCGGAATTATTTGAAATTTTGCTTGAAATCAAAAAAATTGAAATTTCAACAGAGAATATTAACTATTTCTGCAAGTACGGTCGACTAGGCGGCATTCGCCACTTGTTTGTTTTACGTGCTGGCGTTACAAATCCAATAAATTTTTTGTACAAATTATATTTAATCTTACAATGAACACATCTTAACTTTTATTTGAATGCTTTAAATTCCCACACTTTATCTATTATGTTAGTATCGACCACTGCAAATGTTGTTAAAAACAAAAGAAATTTCACTTGAAAACAATACCACTAAAGATATATTTCTAACACACCAATTAAAAAAGTTATCGCAGAATATAATTATATTTATGTTTTTAAGGCCCCAAACAAACACAAAAATGTGTCTGTTTATTAGTTGTCTTAAATACAGAGATAATAAAGGGTACGCCATCTAACGTTTTTTTTTTCAACTAGTGCTTATTTCGTGAATGGTAACACTTAGCTCATGTCTGATTTGACATATAATTAGTTTTATGCTTCCGCTGAACGAATATGGTCCGTATGTTCGTTAACTTGTGAAAAAAGTGAAAAAAAAACTGGCATCCTCATCGATAACCTAAGCGTGAAAAGCCAAAAACAGTGCGTACACCCGAGAATATTGCTGCTGTGGCAGAAAGTGTGCGTGAAGCGCCATAAAACATCAATTCAACCGTCGTTCTCAACAATTGAACATTTCGGAGACATCATTGAGACGAATTTTGCATAAAGACCTTGGTATGACCCCATACAAAGTCCAATTGGTTCAGGAGTTCAAAAAAAAAAAAGTTATTTGGCGGATCCTTTGTTATAAAAAATATTATAAAAAGGCGTAGGAAATGCTTACCAATTTTTAAATAATTCATTAAGGCTTCA
>CM037851.1:1018546-1089587 GCA_021234595.1 Delia radicum | reverse complement strand
AATGTTGTTAAAAACAAAAGAAATTTCACTTGAAAACAATACCACTAAGATATATTTTCTAACACACCAATTAAAAAAGTATCGCAGAATATTATTATATATATGTTTTTAAGGCCCAAAAAAATATAAAATGTGTCTGTTTATTAGTTGTCTTAATACAGAGATAATAGTTGCTGGTATTTGTGCTCCACTGGCAAAAGCTCCCCCTTTTACCCGACGTATATTTTATAGTTTGATTTTGAAATGACTAAGAAAATAGACTTTTTTTTACAAATATCGCGACTATATTGCGCTGATGAACAGTTTATGCATATGATGTTTTCGTTCTATGGCCAAGATATTTTAAGCAAAAATATTATGTTTTACTGCATTGTCATATTTTTTTTTATTGTTTTGTAAAGTGTACAATGTACACTGTACATATAAGAAATAAGGAAAATTTCACCCATCAAAATGTGTATTTTTTCCAAAACATTTGCAATATTTAAAAGTTTTTGGTGCCATATAAAAATAACACTAATACCACCACTTTCGCTCCATTTGCTGCAGTTGTTGCTGCATTTTAATTTTTAAAAATTAACTCAGTTTTTCGGCCTTTCGACTTTTTTCACACTTCGTATTTTACAAATTCATTGCATGTATTTAAAAAAATTTTTTTTGTGCCCAGCTTTCTTTTTTTAAATAAAATAATGCAATTTATTAAAAAAAAGTCCATATATGTAATAAATCTTTGCAAGTTTGATATAATTTTATTAAACATAAAAATTATGTTTTTTTCGACTTTAATTGTGCAATGAAAATGATTGAAGTTCGAGGCCATACTCTATATTTCTTTATTATATTGATATTGTCCTAACAAATAATCTATAGAGTTTTTGTTTTTCAATTTATTCGTTGACCTTTCAGGAATGAGTTGATAGATCTATTTCGGAAATTTTCTAGGTTCCTAACATCAGAACACGTTTTGAAAGAGGTAACAATCGTATGCCAAACATCAAACATTCATATAAACTAGTTTACTCACTACATGAGAACTAATATATACTACATGAGCTCGAAGTAAAAAAGATTAAAGATCACATATGTCTACCTTTGGTATATATTCAATACACGTATTTCTTTCTTTTCCTTGATATGTACATTTGTTAAAACAAAATATACAGGGGAAGTAATAAGCAAGACCATACTTTGTCTTTTTTTCAAGTTTGATATAAAATTTATTAAAAATAAAAATTATGTTTTTTTGACCTTTAATTGTGCAATGAAAATCAAAAATTATTCAAGTTCGAGGCCATACATATTTGCTTTAAAATTATGAAGAAATACTGCAAATCCATTTGTGTTCTGGTCCGACACTTTACATACCTTAAAAACTGCAACGCTATTTTTTTGACGAAAATGCATCATCATCGGAAAAGTTTCGTTTGGGTAATTTATTTTTTCATTTAAGTGTAGTCCACATTCGTTTCTTTGCATCAATTAAACATACGCAGAATGTCACAATTTTACTCAATTTTAATCTTTCAACCATTTAAAGAACACTGCGCAGCACTTTAAATAAATGCAATGAAATTGGTTGGTATCGACTGCTATTATCGCTACTTTTATATGGTAGCAATACTTTGAAGATTGCAAATATTTTGAAAAAAAAAATCACAATTTCAGGGGGTGAACTAATAATTATGTCGTCGACTGTACTTTGTCTTTGGAATTGATAGAGGAATGTAACAATTACGCTTTTTTTTTGGCACATAGGGCTGCATATACTGTAAGTTTAGGTTAAATTGGGTGTAAAACAAAAGGTATTTGAGAGACAAGTCCTTTTAGTCCATAAATTATTTTAGAAATGTAAAAACAAAATATTTTGGAAAGTTCTAAATAATTATCACATATCAAAATTAATTCAAATCTGGTGTCTCTCCCAATGGTTACCTTCCTTGAAAATATTCAACAAGAACCAATCATAATAATTTCGGAGTTTTGTTTTTTATTTCAAATGCTTTTGGCAACCATAATTTAACAAGATCAAAATTAAAGTTTAGAGTATCTACTGAATACTTCACAATATATTATAAAAAATATTTAAAAAAAAGGCGTTGGAAATGCTTACCAATTTTTAAATAGTTCATTAAGGCTTCATTATTCGAGCGGATACGTTTTCGTTAACGGACTCCATTTAACAGAATTTACTTTCCGCAAACCCGTCACCATTTATTTAGTGTGTAAAATAGAGACAACATATTGTATGTGGGTTACTATTTTTACACTAAGTAAGAGCGGTTAAATATTGGCAAATTTTGTGCTCATTTTTAGTATATTATTTATTACTATTATGCAACCGAATTTGGAAGTGCTAGAAATTTTACTATATCCATTAGGGTGGTCCTTATATTGCCCTTTGTCGATTGTGATTTTTCTGCTTACTTATTATATATAAGAAAAATTGATGTCTGTGCAGCGAAGAGTTAATTTTGAAAAAAAATTAAACTACTACAAAATTATATTTACCACAAATTACAATATATTGTAACTTAATTTGACCATTTACTTGATTAAAAAAATATATTTTTCAGTTTATATGGGGCATTGATTTTAAAAATACCATTTTTTTCCCTGTGGTAAACATGGGTTAACGACGTGCATATAACTTCATATTTTCATATGTTTAGTTCCATTCTAGTAGAATACAAAAAACATACCTTAGTAATTAATTTCAAGCATTTCATTTTTTTAACAATTTTAGCATAAAGCTCCAAATTTTCTGAAATGTGTAGTTTCGCTACCGGCCTCCTAACATAGGTTAACAATGTTTTTCAATTGTACTTATTTTTTAATGGCTATTTATAAGCCAAATAAGTAAACAAAATATATTTATTGGTTATTAGTAACTATATGGATTTTTTTAAATTAATTTTTGAAAATTTGGCATAAAATTTTGATTTTCTTGAAATCCGCCATTTTGAAATGGGTATACCCGAAAATTGAAAAGATAGATTTTTAAATTTTTTTTATTTTTAATACCCAACTAATATACTCTAAAATTAATAAAGAAAATTAACATTTTTCGAAATTTTGTTTAACAAAATTTTTAAAAAAAATTAATTGAGAGGTTTGAAAAATATTTTTTTTTTGGTACCGGAATAATAAGGGTTAACGATATCCCTCTCTGGGCAAATGTAAATCAAAAAGTATTTAGGTTTTGATATATTCATTAAATTTTAATTTATAAATTTTTTTCCAATTTTCGTAGTGTTAATCGATTTTGCTCAAATTTTCAGAATTTACTTTTAGACATCGTTTCAACTTTTTAGGGGTTGGGGGCAGCATAAATCGACAAAGGGCAAAATAATTACCACCCTAATATCCATGCATTTTTTTATGCAGATTTTTTTTTTTTTAATTCAGAACTTGTTTCGAATTTTTAGAGTAACACAAAATTCAATTAATTTAAAAATCGGACAAAGGTAAGATTTTTTTATCGGTTCAGAAAGTTTCATCAAGTAATTGGAGAAAATATTTTTTTGAATATTGCCTACTTACATTTCCATATTTCTTTGTAAAAGCTAATTATAAATATTACGTAGGCGTATGTGAAATATTACTATATATATTATTGTATTATATTAAGTATAGGTTTTGCCGCTTTTTCATAGAAATATTTTAAAAAATATGAAGAACAATATTCAATGAATATTTTCTCCAAAACTAATAAGCATTAAATAAGAGTTACAGTCCGTTTACGAAACGTATCCGCTCGAGTAATGAAGAATTAAGAGTTGAAATTTTGAAAATACTGCATTTTCTTTTTTTTTTTTTTTTGTTTCAACATCGTCGTCACTGCCTTCAAATGAACTAAACATGCTGATTAAGAGTACTATTGTATGTGGCACAATTACATTTGAATATTAATCAAATCAAATTTTCCCATTCAATTCTATAGAAAAACTGAACACCATGTACAGTTTCTTTATATGAGAATTATCCTCATTTTTAGATTTTTAATTTCTAGAATGTATAAAATAAGATTTGCTCCGTTTTACGCAATTTAGGAATTCTATTTCATCTGGAATATATTTTCTACTTCGGTGGATTTGTACATTTAAATATTTTGTTTGAGACAAAACAACAGAAGACTCAACTCCTTCTACTCCAATATATGCATTAATATATTTATGTATGTAAATATTCTTTTAAACATATAGTAAGTGTATAACTATGAACATATGTTGCTTTCCAAACCAATTGTCCAGCAAAAAAACAAAAGTCTATAGCAGCAATGCCAAAACTAACAGTATTTGTTGTCCATGATCCAACTCTTTAAATTGTTTCAAAAAAAAATGGTCAAAGTAGACGCGATTCAATATTGGCAAATGTTGGCCTCATTATTTTAGTATATTGTTTATTACTATTATGTAACCGAGTTTGGAAATGCTAGAAATATATATTTTTTTATGAAGATTTTTTTTTTTTATTCAAAACTTGTTCTGAATTTCTACCGTAACACAAATCTCAATTATTAAAAAATCGGCCAAAGATAGATTTTTTTATACGTTTTTGTAGCTTTTTCATAGAAATATTTTAAAAAATTTCAAGAACAATATTCAATGAATATTTTCTCCAAACTGAACTAAGCGTTACACGATGAAACTTTCTGGATCGAAAAAAAAAAAACCGTCAAACATTTTTTAACAAAAAAAAAAGAATCATATAGGAGAACAAACATTATTAGATTGACATTGCTGCGATATACTTTTCTAAGCTGGACAGTTGCTTTGGAAAGCAACATATGCATGTATGTGTGTGTGTGTATGTAGTAGGTACGATAGTATTATAATAACTGAGCATTTAATGGAAAATGTTTAGCCTATTTGTCTGTCTCACAGCTACATTTGATAATAATTCTTACTTGAATGTCACCGAGTACATTTTTCGTTTATAAACATATGTACGTATGTATTTATATACACTTAAAAAAACCTTCAATGAGTAATTTAAATAATTCTAATAATTACTAATTTGAATATACTTTAAGCAATTTGGAACTCAATAATTAAAAAGCAGACATTTTAAGGATTTATTTTGTTTTTTAAAATAAATTTATATATATTATTTATAATTTTTCTTTGATTTCCCAGTGTATTTAATGTTTTTTTTTTTTTTGTTTTTTTTTACCAAATAAATGGTAGATCTCCAAGTACTGAGAATAAAATAACTGTACATACATACGTACTATCTTTCTTACTACTGCTATATGACGAACGACGACTAACGCAAACAGAAATGCTGTTGTGATTATTTTCGCAAATAACTGGTTGAAACAAAAGCTATAGAAGCTGGAACAAAAAAATAGAAAGGACCACACCAGAGCATTTGAATATTCTTTTGTTTCCTGTTACCAGTAGTATTTATTTTTTTCTTTGGGAGTACACAGCTACTGCTGCTGGCTGTAGTTGTTCATCAATGAGATACGACAAGAAATTTGCATGTAATTCTCAGATTTTGTTTGTTTTGTTTAACTTTTACAGGCATATCCAATTTTGTTTCTCTTGTGTCATAAAAGAAATGTTAAAATGTATACAAAAAAACACACGCACACTCGCTCACTCCAACATATATACAAATTCCATCTTGAATATGTTTTCTGTTAAATATCAAGGACAAATATTTTTATGAAAAAATATCTTTTAAATAACATTTTGTAAATGCTTTTACAGTGAATTCTTTTTTAACAAAAAAAGAAAAGTATGAAGATATTTTTCAGATTTTTTGTTTGCTCATAAATGTCTGTTGTAAGATATTCCACATATTTCATTTGAAATGCTTACAACCCCGATTATGTTTCATATGTTTCACGGTAGCTTGTAAAAAAAAACATCACAGTATTATATGTTACTTTTTTATATATATTTTTGTTCTTCTATTTATTTGATGTGCATTACAACGGTTTTTAGCTGTGATGCCTAATGGCCAGTAAATGATCAACACTAATGCCAGTAAGCTCTTTTTTCTCAAACGTTCACACAAATATTCATAGATTCAAACAAACAAACACACAAACATTCATACCTTAATACTAACTACTAGCAACTACAAACTTACATATACATACACACATTCATAAATACACACTCGTATGTAGCATATTCTCATTTATTACTAATACGTTTCAGCATTGTAACCAACCATTTTACTAAAATGTATAAATCATGATACATTTATAATTTGTATGCCTACATAAAAACGATAGTTTCAAATATATATTTTAAGAAAAATAGTTTTCTCTTCATCAAATTTATAGTGACTGAAAACTATTGGTGACTGAAAATAAAAAGACAAGAATGGAGCAAAATTGATTTTTAATAGGTTTTTTGTTAAAGTTCTGCCTATTATATAGGCTCTAGCTTTTCTAAACTTCGGGTTCTGATGAGATCTTTAGCCAGATCGAAATACTAGTATCAACCTAGCTTATATGTTTGATTTGCTTTATTTTTGTAAATATACGGAGGTTGAAAGCTGGTTATAAATTGAAAAAAAAAAAAAGAATTGTGTTTATTTTTACTTTTTTCTTTTCCCGTTTAACGAGAAACTTTTCTTTTTGCGAATTTTATATATTTTGTTTTAAATATGCAAAAATTTTATTGAGTCTTCAAAGAAACTTTGCAAAAGTGATTATGTTTGGGCTTGTTCGAAAGGAAATTCATGAGCTTTCGAAAGCTGTTTAGATAACTAAACAATTTTATTGTTTGGGTTTATTTTAAAAAAGCTTTTAATGAAAATTGACATTAAATCATGGGAAAACGCAAAACTTATCATTAAATGGTACACAAAAATTTAAAGAACATTGTGATCTATAAAAATAATTTAGATGTTTAAAAAAAAATTGTTATATTATCGTGAAAACCTTTACGACCCAACAAAATTGACGTAGTTTTAAACAGAGTATTAGATAGAAAAATTATTATTATTTCTCGGCATCGCAATGTATCTATTCTCATTTATTTGCGTTTTATTAAGCACATAAAAATTAAATTTTCACACATATAGTATGTTTAATTCAAAATTCCCAGATACTTAAATTGACACACTTTTAGTAATGTTTTGGGTTACCTATTATTTTGGTAGTAAATTAAAATTTAAATTTATTAGAGTGTATGACGACTGTATGAAAATATACTCAATTTCAAATAAATATATATTCATCGTATCATATCCGTTAAGTTCATAAAAACTATTAAGAATCATAATACTTTTTTGGGGTTTAAATTCCCGCATAAATCGTTTTTAAGTTTTAATACACACTAGGGTGTCCCCAAAAGTGAACAAGTTTTCGTAGAAGTACTCAAACGATAAGTATTATCCAGTTGATTATGGGAAAAATAAAAAAAAAATGAGAATACTTAAATTTCGCTACCCGTTTTTTTTTTTTTTTTTTTTGAATTTACAAGATTTATAATAAATAAAATTACTTGTTTCGAACTAAATGATGCTGTGGTGAACATAAATGAATCTATGAAAATGTTTTTAACTGTTTTTTCCAGTAATATACTCAACACTGCCAAATTTATAAACTGGACTTTGTCCAAAAATTTTAAAAATACGTTACAAAGGCAACTATAAGTAAAATGTTTGGTGTTTATACATAAACAGCTGTTGGACTACTTGAAGAAATTCGCAAATTTTTCACATTCTGGAGAGACTAATATACAGCCATCAGTCTTCAATAGCAACGTATTGATTTAAGTGAAAGAAGTTCTACATTTTTTTAGTATGGAACGATATATCTTTACATATAAATATGAATAGTTCAATATATCGCTCTATACGAAATGAAATACAAATTTTGGAATATTACTTATGCTATTATAAATAATTTTGATTTGTGTTATATCTAATTATGCATGTAGTTCTACATAATTATATAAACTATATATAATTGTATATGTCATATGTGATTTTATATTGATCGATATGTAATAAGATGTGGCATCGTATTAAAAAATTTAGAGGAAAAAAAATTAATATTCTCGTATAAACATACATAAACATGTGTATTTTCATATAAAAGCATCCAATTTATATGTAAACGTTTTCACTCGGGTTAAATATTAAAGACACTTTCGGAAATATTCCGTTTATTTTTGAATCCCTCTGATTCCCAACTTAAAATTTGTATTTGCTCTAAGTGATATTTCTAGTTAATTCCAAAATATATTTCAGAAAAATTAATTATGGGTTTTTGAGATATTCGCGAATTAAGGAAATTTTTTCCATTTCGCTTCCCTTTTCGCCCAAAAATCAGTTTTGAGCCACACTGTTTAAAGAAGAGGACTTGATCTTTAAAATGACAGCAAGGTTTTAATTTTATGTTGACACGTTCAGAGTTATGACAATGCAAGCATTGTATATTTCTAACACATTTGTTAAAATCTCCCAACTTTGAGCAGCGACCTAAACGCGAATTTTGAAAAAATAAAAACACGTAAACTCCATATTAACTAGGAGAATGTTTCTGCAATATTTTACTAATATCAGAAAAGGTAAATTTTAAAATTCATCAAAATTTTAAAAGTTATGAAAAATGTCCAAACAAAAAAAACAAAGCAAAAATGTTTAACCCTTTCGTAAAAACTAACCCTTTGTCGACTATTGGGGGCACATATGTAACATTTTCAGTTGTTGTTGTTTCCGAATGTGGTTTTAGAACTAATTAAACACTAGGACCAATAAGGTCTCAGAGCCAAATAGAGTGACCTCAAAGTTAAAAATCATACATATTTTCTAGAACGCTATTAGGTAAAAGGGTTCAAGCTTTAATAGAACATGGTCCAATCCTTCAAGTTTTCAGAACCTTCGAGAAATTCGGAATTGCTTCATTCCATTTCCTACAGGACATTGTTAACGCTGATACAAAAGTTGTTCGCACAGTTTTGGCTCGGTTATATTTATAAAAAAGTGATATATTTCTCCTTATTCCAAATCTGGTATTCAATTTTTTCTATCCATTCACAATTTTGAAAAATCACTTAAAGGGGTATATGGGCGTTTCTTAGCTATAACGTCAATTTCGTTTTCTAAGTATATCTTAAACTACTGCACCGATCGCTTAGGTGTCTTCAGAAGATTTACTCACCTGTGTCTTGTTTTACTGTTTTACTATTGATGCAACATAAAAGGTTGTTTTTGTATTTGCTAAATTCTGCAGTTGTCCAACGTTTCATAATTATAATGTCATTTTATTTCATAGTAGTTCGTTTAAGTTTCTGCCAAAATATAATTATTTTAGTCAATTTTATTACAAATTGTTATAATTTTAAACAAATTAAAGTCAAGACTTGAATTCTACTCAATAATCCTTCTTATTACATGATAGACAAACACATGATAGAAAAAAAGTGTCGAGCAAAATATTGCACTATTTTGGAGAAAATTTTAAACAAAATTCAATGACGATAGACCGGAAGAAGATTATTTATGTGTACAAATTATAAGTGAATCATGCTTTATTTCTCGGCATATTTTAGAATCGAGTATATGCATGTGTGTATGTATGTGTGGTAGGTTTAGGTATGTTTGTAGGTATAAACATTTCTTGTACAAAAAAAGAAGTTGCCATTGGGCGTTTTGTGACAGCATCACGTAACAACTAAATTTTCTACAGCTAATAACATTGAAACATGAATTAGTTAAAAAGAAAATGAAAGAAGTAGTTTCTTCATCTTCATGGACAAGAAAAAAAAAAAACAAAAAAAAAACTTGAGAAAAATTGCCTACTTTTGGGAGGCGACACGGTAATTTCAAAAACAAATGTGATCCCATTAAATAAATCGATTTTAATTTTATTTATGCATGAATTATATCTTGGTAGTTACAACTACTATCAAATTGTCAATGATTAGAAAAGGGTATTTCTACATTAATCAATTTACGACATCAAAGTTGAGCCAAATCAAATCTGCATACAATTTTTAAGATAATCTAATGATTCACAAATAAATAAAAAAATTTCGTAAATTTTATAAAAATATTCATTATTTTTATGAAACTTTTTTATACGGTGTATGAAATTTGTAATAAAAAAAATATAATTTTTTTGGAAAAAACTACAATATTTCAATAAAAATTTTCAATGGAAGAATATTATAAAAATTTCATTGATTTGATGCAAAAATTCCTTAATAGCATGCAGATGATTCTCTTAGTGTAAATTTTCGTAAAATTTCAGAAAATAAATATTTTTTTTAAAAATCTTAAAAAAATAATGAAATTGACTAAAACCCATTGGTAATGAACACAAAGTTAGATTAAAGCTTGAGCTTTTAAATTCTGTACTTATTGTGGTCCAATGACATACGGAATTCCAATGGGATACCTCTAAGTTATATTGTCTTAATTTAAAAACGTATGGACGGATTTTTTTAGAAATTTTTTAAGAAAAAAATATATGTAGAAGTAGTAGTAGTAGGCAATGTCTTTAAGTTTAATCAATATATAAAAGTTATGGTGACTTTTCGTTCAATTTCTCGTTTTTTCGAAAAACTACATCCAACATATCTTATTAGTTTTTATGGATTAGTTTTTGAGATTCACTGTAAACCTATTCTGGCTCATATCGCTTAAAGAAGACAACAATAATATGTCATTGCACAAACGCTTAGGCCAGTGTAAGGGTTAATTTTCCCAAATCAGTCTGAATTTATTTTGGTGAACATATATGTCTGCCTATGTTTCTACTTCTTCCCTTGCCCTACGTAAATAATTGAAAGCGATTTAGAACATCTAGAGAAAACGCAAGTTATTTTAAATTGCATTTCTATGTACTCTAACAGATTCCCAATAATCATATTCTAAAAGTGTTTACTGATTCTATATATTCTATATACAGTTTTCTATTAATATTTATCAATCTGAAAAAAAAAACATTTGCAAAAATTAACATCAAATCAAATGCTGTCAAGCGCAACGACCTTTTCTGCTCAAAACAAAAACAAAAATTTAACTTAAAAAAAAATATACAAAATAAACCAATCTATGGGACATTGTAAAATAAAGGAGGTCATGCATGAGTTTGTTTTAAACGTAAAAGTGTGTTCTTAGAAACACACACACATGACAATAATACAACCATCAAACTACTCACAAACACAGCAAATAGAATTTTTTATTCAATATGTACAAGAAATAGACTGTCATATGGTATTACAAAATACAAACACACTCACACTCGCACAGAAAAAAAGTTAAGTAAATATGTACTTTAAAGGAAACCCCTTCAAAAAAAAATAAAACACAAACTAAAACGTGATGAAAAAATATATGTAACAACTGATGGTCAGATCAAAACTGTTATCGGCTAATCAGAACTTTTAAGATGTTAAAGACGGCTAAAAAAATAATAAAAATGTAATGTACTCATAGCATAATAGTCAAACATTTATTTACAAACTCTTATCATAGTGTGTGTCGATACTAAAGCGGAGCATAAATGTCTTGCAAGACATTCGCAAGACATACAATAACAACTTGTTTTTTTGCTCTCATAATATTAAATTTTGAAAATTATAGAAACATGGACTTAAAAAAATAAAAACAAATATAAGTTAAATAGCGAGTTTTTTGCTAGTTTAAGCATAGAAATCGTTAAAACTGTTATCACTGCACACAAGAGAATATTTTGCAAAACAGTCATGCGCGCCTTTAGTCGGCACACATATGTATGCGGGTTTGCTTTGTGATCGTTCTTTGTATGAGTGGGTGTTTGTGTGTCACAAAGTTGTCATATAGAAAAGGCTTAATAACTTATTCATTTACAGTTTAAAACTGGTTTGTTTGCTTAAGTTTTAGTTTCGTTATGTGCGTAATACACATTGTGTATGTATTGTGTTTATTTATATGAGTATATTTTCATTATATTTTCTGGAAAAAAAAGTTCAAATAAATTTAGTGTATACAAATTATATGACCCTGAATTAAGAATTTCACAAAAACACTCCGTTTTATGATGAATGATAAAGGATATCACTGTGTTTCATGTTTCACTCTTTTTCATATTAGTTGGATTTTTTCTTTTTATTGTTTTCATCTGAAAATATCACATTCTTAAAATTGTAACGCTAAGATATTCTATTAAAAGATTTTCTGGGTGTCATAAAGCCAAGTGTTCATATTGGAATTGCTGTTGTTGTGGTTGTTGGTATTTTTGTTAGCTGCTGCCTTAGTTGTTGTTTGTGTTGTTAATATGTTTTGTATTACACAAAGAAGAAGAGGAAGAAGAGGGCAAAAAGAAACAACAACAAAAAAATCAATTTCTTGACTTTGTCATATTTTATTTTATATTTCTTTTTTTATACCAAAAATAAACTGTAGATATTTGTTTCCTTCAAACTTACACTTACTACATACTCGTACGTATGTTGCTTTCCAAGCCAACTGTCCACCTAAGAAAACTGTATCGCAGCAATGTCGAACTAAACGTATTTGTTCTCCTACACACAGAAAAAAAAAGTGCCAACCGAATTGAAAAATATATTTTGGAAGCGACAACCAATAAATTTCGTTAATACAAAAATGTTCTAATGTGACTACTAAATAGTTTGGGTGTTGCAACTAAAATTCAGTTGTATAAACAAAAATTTGTTGCGAAACCCCACATTCAATATAACCAACAGATTTCAATTGTAGTAACTGAATTTCAAACTAAATCAAAATTGAACAACTTTTCCAAATTTCCAAAAAGTGGGCGAAATAATTGTGTTTAAATATAAGCAAATTTTTATAATAATATAACTGAATTTCGAAAATATTCGTTGTATATTTTTCCTCCAAATTATTTAAATTTAAATATCTCTATATAAAAGTTGTGCAGCTGGTACGTAGGCGTATGATCAACAAATAATACATATAATAAAATAGCTCATACGTATAGTAGTTTTTACATAGACATATTTAAGAATATACAGTAGGTTGGCCCGAAAAAAATTTGTTGTTTATTGATGAATATAAATGCATGGGGTAAGTGTTTTTGAGATTTTTATTCAGTATTTTTGAAAGAGGTCGCGCAAAACAAATTTCCTCAAAAATCTGAGTTTCTGGACCTTTTCTGAATCATGCTTATTACTTGGTCAATAACCAAAGTTTTCGTAGCTTCTGAGTCAAAATTTCAAAGAAAAATGTCCACACTTTATTTTTATGTGCATAAACCATAAGTTTGGCATTACTATTGTGTATTAACGTACGGTATATTACTTTTTACGTAATTTTTGTATTCAATTTAAAAAACGCTTAATAACTTTTAAAACTGACACGAAGATTGAAAAAACTAATTATTTAGTTTAAAATATTGATAAATTATATACTGTTCTAGAGTTATACCCTTTTAAAGCTTTGTGCCATCAGATTTGCTTAAGCTTTAAATTTTGTGGTTTTTCGTGTTTCGCGGACTAATCATTTTTTATATTATAAAAAAAAAAATCTTCTAATCATGAGAATTTTGGCGGACTCGCCATTTTTGATATTTTATACCTTGAGCGAAAAAATAAGTACTAAACTAGAAAAATCTAATAATTCAAAGTAGAAATGGGTACGCGAGCGCATTTCTACTCTCATTTACTAACGTTCACGAAAAAAAAATTCCATTCACGCAAAATCACTCACGAGAATTTGTTCCAGGCTCACGCTCACGTTGGTAAATTTAGATTTTTTTACTAAAATTCTGCTCATGGACACTTACTCATGCTGAAATTTTACTTACGCACACTCACTCACGAAGAATTTGTTCTAACTTGAACTCACTCACGTAAGTAAAATTGAGTTTCGCTCACAAATATCATGAAAAACTGTCAAACTGCTCAAACTGACCCTTAGTTGAATTTTTTTATAAAAAATATAATAAGAGTAATTTTGACATTTTGACGAGCATCTAAGGGTAAATTTAGTTCAGAATATTTTTTTACGGATTAAAAGCATGTAAAATAAAAAAGGAATTTTGAACAAAAAAATATTTATATATTTTCTATTTCATGTACCTGGATAATCCATTCTTTTAATCCGTTAAAACAATATGCTGAACTTAATTAACCCTTAGATGATATTGTTATCAAAATGACCTTTAGTTAAAAATTATTATCATAACACAGTATTTCTTTTATAATAAATCTTCAACTAAGGGTCATTTTGATACAAGACCATTCAAGGGTTAATTTATTTCAGAATATGTTTTTAGTGGATTTTCCGACTGAGGTCTAGTTTTTTGCGAATAGCGGAACAAAGTCAGGCCCAATTTCTTTTTTCAAAATACCGGTTATTTAACAAAATAAATTCTTGATTAAAAAAAAGAAATTAATGCAATATCTCGTTCCATTCAAAAACTTCATTCGTTTAAAACAGAAATCAAAAAAAAAAAATCTAATTTTTGCGATATTTTCGCCAAAAAGCACCAACAGTCTTTTACCTCCAGATAACTATTTTTCTTTCATAACATATAAAGTGTGCATACTATTCTGAAAGGCCTTTTTATATTAGAGCGAGTTGTGCCAAACAAAATTTTTGATTTGTATATATTTTTCCCCCCAGCCGCTTCTAACCTAACCACATTTTAAACAGATATCAACTTTATCCCACTGCTGTTAACCCTTTCAACGCTTTACCGACTTTTTGTTTGGGGATATATTTCTATTTTGACTTCAGATTGTTGTTAGGGGTAATAAAATAAGAAAGAGAAAGATTTGCATGTAGGCCCCCTCCCTCTTCTACCCGCCAAAAAATTGGCCACAAACGGAATTTTTGAAACTTCTCAGCCCATTTTTACCACTAAAACTTTCGAATAGCCAGAAATTATTTATTTGGTTTTTGATTTTTAATTTATTTGTGGTAAGAAAATTGGACTTTCTTAACAAATATAGCGACTATACCCAGCAAAAAATAGTGCTTACCCAGAAGCGCTTCCGGAAGGCATTATTTGCTAACGAAGCGCTTCCAAAGCAAATAAAGAAGGCATGATTTTTGTTCGCGATGTCCCACTTGGTATGTCTCTTTTAAAGCGCTTCTTTCATGTGCTCTTAGAAGCAATAAATTCATGCCTTCTTAGGCACTAAGAAGCGCTTTTTTGTATGTTGACAACATTAGTGCTTCATGGTATGCATACTTTATTGCTTCATTGTAAGCATTATTCACTGCTTCAAAGAAGGCATTCTGGGAAGCACGACAGAATGCCTTCCCTAATTGCTTAATAGTATGCAAGGCGGTGAAGCGCTATTTTGGAAGCATAAAAATGTAGTTACTGCTTGCCAAATTCAGGTAATTTTTTGCTGGGTATTGACTCGATGAATAGTTTATCCATATAATGTTTTTTTCAATGACCAATATCCTAATGAATATATTTAAACAAAACTGTAAAGTTTTATTTTGTTATCAAATTTTTTATATTCTTTTAAAAATGTGTACACTGTAGTGTACAAGGGGTAGTGAAAGGGCTAAAATTGTGCACGACTCCAATAAGGTAGCGGAAGCGGTTCTAGATACCCCAACATATACCTAATTTATTCGCTAAGTCTGTTCCAATCCCCGCTATAAATGTAGATATAACATACAAAAATTTAAAAAATCCCATTTTTGAAAATTTAATTTTCATTTTTGGGAATTGTGGGATTGCTTACAGCAAATCATAAATTATTACATAAATTTCACATTGTTGACTTAAAAGTCTATTTAAGTCTAAAAAATCATTGGATTGTTTCTATAAATAAATATTTTATTGAATAGTGAAAATTTACATTTTATCAAAATCTGAAATTTTTACCATCCATTTAGGATCACCGAAGTTTTTGTTCTATCAAGAGTTCTAAATGGCACTCTTTTTAAAAGTACAGCATTATCACAGCATGTGAAAGAATGCAATCATGAAATCAATTTTGACAAAGTAAAAATATTAGACAAAGAGAAAAATTATAATAAGATAGTTTATACTGTGATATAATTGTTGTGTCGTAAATATTTTTTAATAATTATTAATTTTTTGTCGTGAAGTCCCGTTTTTAATTTTAATTTAATTATATTTTCTGACAGTGTAAAATAAAATCGTATGTTTAAACTGTGATATTAGTTTTAAAATATCTTTATTAAACATAAATTTTGTATTCCACATATCTAAAATTATTTATTTAAAAAACATTTTGTATTTTGTTTTGCCGGAATTTAACAACAAAAAACTCCTGAAGAAATTGGAAATAAGCCAAAGAAACGTCGAGTGAAAAATTAAATATATTGTTTTTTATTTTAATTTAATTATCAGACAATTGACCAACTTAGCCCAAAGAAAATACCTTACAAACAAAAAAGTAAATTGGTTTGTTTTATGATGAATCCCAAAATACTTCGTGTCTAGCAGTAAGATTCCGTGAGCTGGACCGTTTATAAAATAAATGTTTTTTTTAGTTTTGAACTATAACTAAAGACAAAGTTTACAATATTAGTGTCATACGAAAGGTTTTTTTAAGCGGTATTAAAAACATGTCAAAGCATGTCCAGAAATATCTTTTTTTCAAGGATATTCTGCGAAAAAAAAAGAATTTTTAAGTTGTTAGTTCTGAGATTGTCAAATTTTCATATTTTAATCCATAGTTGATTTGAGTAATTACGTGTTTCAGTTTTTTCGAAATTCGCGTTTTAGCAACAATTCAATAGTGTGGGAAATTAACTTAGCACTTTTTCTGATTCTTTCCCTGTTGATGTAGGTGTAAAACAAGGGTGCATATTAAGTCCGATTCTATTTTCAATATATCTTAATGATCTTGTTGATGAACTCCCAGGTGGGGTAAATGTTGCTGGTACAACGGTAAAAATCCTGCTTTACGCCGATGATATTATAATTTTAGCTGAAACACCAAGTGAGTTACAGAATATGATTGATGCATTGTACAACTACTGTTTAAAGTGGAGCTTGACCGTTAACTTGAATAAATCAAAAATAATGATATTTCGTCGTGGACCTAGAATCTCTAAACTTTTAAATTGGCATTTTGGTAACGAAAATATTGAGATTGTTAACAGTTATAAATATCTTGGTGTTGACATCACGTATAACCTGTCTTTTAAAAAACATCTAACAAATAAATTGGCCGCATCAAAATTGGCAATCAACTCAACGTGGTTAAAATATATTAATCACCCACAAATTTCAAAATCCAACAAACTAAAGATATTTAATTCTGCTTCGCGTTCAATCATGTTTTATGCAGCACAAGTTTGGGGCTACGATAAATTTGACGAAGTAGAAAAATTGTTTCGTTTTTTTCATTAAAAAAATGTTGTATTTACCAACAACAACTCCAAATTATATGTTATATTTGGAAACTGGTCTCCCGTCTTTATACCTTTCAACTTTAAAACTTCACTTCTGTTACATAAATAAGGTATTGAATATGAACCGTCAAAGATTACCACGTATATTAGCTGAGGCAATCATAACACAAATATCGGCTGGGCAAATGTGTGGTCAAAGCTCTGTCAGCGTCTTCAATACACTCCTAGTAATGCTAATCGACCTCTTTGCACTGATTGGAAAACGATTTTATATTTACTAGAATCGAAAGAACGAGAAGAAAATGTTTTAAATGCAACTAATTCACAAAATCATGACCTTTATTGCCAACTAAACTTTACTGCAACACCATTACTTGCTAAAAATTTTTCATCACGGATTACCAGTCTGATAATAAAGGCCAGAGGTGGATTACTTGATCTGAACGCCCGATCATTCAGAAACAACAATGCAGTCATATGCACTATCTGCAATATATCAGAAACTGAGGATACATACCACTTTATTGGAGTTTGTCCAATTTATAAAAAACTTAGACAAACACTTTTTTGGTAAAACTCATCTTACTATGGAAGAGGTACTGAACATTCTAAATGGATCTAATTTCTACGCGTTATACAAATATATAGAATCATCTTCAAAATATCGTAAATTAATTATAAACGAATATGATACATAAAATTTTATGCTGTAATGAAAAAACTAAGCAAACTTTTTTATTTATTTCTTTCTTTCAAAATCAACTACAAAATGAATTTTACATTAAATTTAAAATATTTCAAAAAAAAGAAAAAAAAAAAAAAAACTTCAAATTAAAAATAACTAGTATTGTGCCAATCTGGCTTACAACATTCATGTTATGCCAAATATAGATATCAAAATATTGTAAATTAATGAATATGTACAAACAATCTTTTTAATATCTATTAATAAATAAAAAATAATAAATTAACTTAGTGTTGGGCGGTACGTTATTGCCTCAGAAGAATATCTATAAAGTCTTGTGGCTGTCCCCGGATCATATAACCGAAACCCAGATCGACCATTTTTCAATAAGCAGAATGTAGAGAGTGTCACTGCATGACGTGAGGGACAAGAGAGGTGCTCATGTTGGTAGTGATCTCCACTTGATTATAGCTGAAGTCCGACTAATGCTAAAAGCCCTAAAACTTAAACCTACCCTCAGCATGAAAAGATTTGACGTACAAAAACTAAATAACCATGAGATGGCTGCTCAGTTTTCCAATACCTTAAGGAATCGTTTATCCATTTCTTCAAAACAAAATATTAAGGCATACTTTAAAGATGTAAAATTAACAAAATTAGCACACACCGACATCAGGCGTTCGAGCTATATTAACAGGCAAAGCCTCGATTTTTATAAAATTACTCTGATTTTTATCTTTCCGCAAAACATTATTTTTCATAACACTTGTAACGGCTCCTGAATACGCTAATGTTACCCTTTTCAGATTTTTTTTTTTTTTTTTTTTTTTTAATTCGGAATTAGTTCTGTTTTTTTTTTTTAAATTTAGTTTTTTCAATTTCTCCATAAAAAAATATATTGATAATCAAATTTCTTGCAATTTGCCAAATTTCGTTAAATGACAACCCAGCTAAAACTAACCTCGATTTTATAAGAAGTAAAGACCTTTGTATGATTCTAAAATAGCACTTAACCTTCATGCGACAAAGAAATTAAGTCTTATGTAATGCTTTCCTAACTGCATTCTTTTGAAGCAGTAAAGAATGCATTTTACGATATTACCCTGCAAAAATCTTTTGGCTTCTAATTTGGCATTTTCATCGATGAATTAACCATTGGATTGTGATATGAAGGAAGCATTTCAAATGTGATTCCATGGTAGTTTTTCTGCCTAAACAACTTCTTTGGAAGTTGTGTAGGCATAAAATATTCCTAGTAAGTTGTTTTGCAGCATTATATGAATGTTTCCTTCCTATGACAAGCTCAATTATAATCATTCTTTGGCAGAACAATTTTTGCTGAGTATGAATAGTACTAATGCCTCTATTTGCACATTATTGAAGCAAATATTTCACTCCTTTTTGGCGAAGTGAATAAGGTCTGTTTTATTGCTTCTAAGATGACGTTCGCCTGCTGAAAAGAGACATACCAAGAGGGATATTCTGGAATTAGTTTAGGAAGCTCTCGGCAGTTAAATTACTCCTTCCACAAGCGCTTCTGGGTAAACAGTAATTTTTGCTCGGATTATATAATACACTAAACATTAGCGAAAATGTTTTCATTATTTAGCACAATACTTCGTTTGTTTTTTACACACAGATAAATAAAGTGCCAACAACTATATTCAGATGAATTAACCGAACTTTGTTGTGAAAAATAATATTAAGTTGTGCCGACCGACTGAAATTTATAATAACCGAATTTGAGTCGTAGTAACCATATTTCAGTTGGCAAATAGCAAACTTTTCTCTGTGTGTAGGAGAGCAAATAATGATAGTTTGTAATTGCTGCGACACACTTTTTTGAGCTGGATAGTTGGCTTGGAATGCAACATATGTAGTTGTTTATATGTATTGTATGTAAGCACAATGTACTACTACTATTTTTGTCTGTCTGTGTACTTGTGTATCCTTATTTTAGAGTATGAAAGGAATTCCCAAGTAAATCTAGCTACAAACGCCTTCTTTTCAAGTACTCTTTTGCCGGATTTTATCTGTTAAGTGTCATCAGTCTTATGCCGCCATTTATTTGTATTTTCTTTTTTATTTAAAACCCCACACTATAAACCAACATATATTTTATTCTATGCCACATGTAAGGAGTGTAGCGAAAAAAAAAATTAAGACTTAACGAAAATACGAAAATACGAAAATATGATTTTGAACTGAAGTTTTGGTTCACAACGGCATTTTTGTGAAAGTTTATATTTTTTTTAAAAACGTATTAATGACCCATCCAACAAAAATTGGATACTTTCTTATTCTATGATTTGAAAATAAATCGAAAATTAATCATTTTTTGGACAAAAATATGAGCCTTCAAAAAATAATCATAAAAGGCACAATAATTTTAAGAAATTATTAAATCCAAAAATTGCTTCAAAACTGACGCAGAATATTTCTGAACAATTAAAAAAAACTCCAAAAAATTTTAATTTTTGAGGCTATAAAATTTTTTTTAAATCTCGTTTTTGTGTAATTTTTTCTCTTTGTATGAACATCTTTTATAAAAAAATTTTAATTTTATTATGAGCATATTTCAGAATCATTTTGAGCTTGTTTTGCTCGAGCGTGAGCTTATTTTGCTAAATTTTGATCATTATATCAGAAATTTTTTACATTTGATATAAAAATATGAAATTTATAATCATTTTGTTTTTTCTTAAAAATAAAATTTGTTGTTATGGTACAAAAACATTTGATTTATAAGACTGTTATAAAAATCCACAGAATGTCTGTAAATTGGGTTATAAATGTTTTTACCAAATCAAACAAAAATGACTAAAAACACTTTTCGAAAGCCAGGTTTTGTTCCAAACTCACAAAATTAGTACATATCTTTTGAGTTCTGATTTACATATTCTTTCCGAAAGACAACTTATTATATATTTACACTTACAAGATAAGATTTTACAAAATTTTTTAACAGATTTTTCGTAAAATTTAGTTAAACTTTTGTAGATTAACAAACTTTTAGGAAAGAAAAAATTATTAAATTTTGAATGATTAAACTCCACCAGTATTTCTGTTATATTAAAAACTATTTTTTATAGTGTACAAATAAAACTTTTCTAACAACACTAACAACAAAGACAAAAATGAAAAGTGGAAAAAACAAAACAACAAAACAACAAAAACTTACACATACGCACACTATAAAAGCATATTACTTTTAAAGCCAGGGCATAATTTGCAGATATTTATATTGTATGTGTGGAATGTAAGGGTTTAATTTTCTTTTATTAACTGTAAATAAACACACACTCGCATTGATGTTCATACACATGTGTAATGAGAGTGTTTGTGTGTTAGTCAATATTATTTAGTTTGTACGCTTTAAAAATAAATAGAAATTTGTAAGATGAAGTATTTGTTGGGGCGTATTTTTGCAAAGAAAGTAATTTTACATAATTTCTTCTTACTACAATGTTTTATAGTTTTTATTCGTTATTTTTATTTTATGTAATTTGAATTCATAAAAAAACTTTCAACGCTAAACTATTAACTTTCCAAAAAAAAAAAAAAAACTTTGTTAACTTTGTGCAAATATTTACAAATAGCAAATGTCTATAGGAAGTAGGGTAATGTGGGGCAACATTTTAAACTGATTGGGATTTTTGAATATGTGTAGAGCTTCCTGTAAGCTTACAAATCCTGTAGAGCTTACAAAGTAGTCTACAACATAAATAATTTTTATATTATTGGGTATTCTTTGAAATTGCTTAATTTTCCACATTTCCCCTTACCCCCCTACATGTTCACATAACTTGAACTAAACAGCAGCTATGCAGCATCTTTTTAATGTTATCAACAGTTAAGACCATGCACTTTCTCGAAATATTTCGAAAATCTTCAACAAGTCAATATCAAAAAATAAAAAAACTATTAACTTGCAGATAAAAATCTACATTGGCAATAAAACTTAAAACAAATAAATCGATGGCATAATGTAGAAAGGCCCTAACTTGATTTTAAATTAATCTAGAAGAGAAAAAAAAACTTAATTAATCATAGAAAAGTTGCACTCAAAAAAAAAAAATAAGTTTGTTGACAAATTAGTGAAATGTCTTTGAAATCAAGCAAATTGTTTGCTGAAATTTTTTTTAGTTATACTTATTCAGCCGTTTTGAACTAATGTTTTACTAATATTTTAGTAGTATTAAATGATACTAAAAATTACATCTCGTGTAAGCCATATAAAAAATCAACCATGTAAATTTTTTTCTGTTTTTCATACAAAAGGACGCTAACAATGTGTATTCATAAAAATTGTTAATCTAAAAAACTCAAATATTGTGCTGATTCCGGCTTGTCAAAGAAATTGAATATTAATTAAATTAAAGACAAAATAAAATATTTAAATTTAATGAAAAATAAAATGTGTATTTGTAAATTAAATTTTTTATAGTGATAGTTTATGGAATGTGAGAAAAATGCAAACAAATATACCTTTAGGTAGACAGACTAAAGCGAAAGACAAGGACACACATTTTAGGTAATTTTTTTATTTTCCTTTCTCTATTTGCAAAAAATGATTGTTAATGTGTACGTCATATTTTGTTATTTTTTTGTTTCTATTACTATATACGTCATTTAGCTTCAGTCCAAGTTGTCTTCATTTAGACAACCATGGATGTAAGAAGCTGAAATATATTTTTGTTTATGTTATATATAATTATTTCTATATATTTTCAGATATTATATAATTTCATGTCGTCAATGTAAGGACATTTTTTATATCTTGTAATGTATTGTTGATTAATATATTTTTTTAATATTTTCAGCAAATAAATTAACTAATATATAATTATTTTACAAACTTTTTGAGTTTTTTTTCAGCCTACTAATATTCAGCAAAAAATTTATTAATTTTAACAAGAATTTTTAAATTTTAAATTAACTAGATGTTAGCATAACTTTTGCTGAATTTACAATTTATTTTTTTTTTTTGCTAAAAATCAACTCGCTGATTTTGCTGACTCAGCTAAATTTTTGCTGACTTTACTGACTTTTTTTCTTTTTGAGTGTAGATATCAAATTTCGTTAACTACGCACGGGTATTTTTAAGTGTTGGTCAGGGTAGCGAATTTCATGCAGCTAAAAATGCTAAATATGTTCTTAAAATATGCACTTAAAAATAAATATGCCCTAAAAACCAAATAATAATATACACCATATCTAAAAATATGTCCTAGAAAGCAAAAAAAAAATGCATTAAAAAAAGTCAAGAAATGTGTCGAGTGTTTATTTTTTTTATGTCTTTTAAAAGTGAATGTTGTTTAATGGAACCACCAGCATCAGGTATGTCCGTACATAATTAAGGGTTTTTTTTATGCAAATGTTTCGCAAATATTTTTAATGTTTTTTCTTTAAACTGCTTTAAAAATGCGGTATTTTTGATACATTCGTAGAGTTTCAATAAATTTTAGTTCAAAATCGGGTAAAAATGCTTATAAAGGGTTAAATTATGAGATTTAATGTTATAGATAAGAAAATACCACCGCAAATTTTTGCGATTTTTTACTTATTTATGTTTTTGTTTAAGAACTCCAGTTGCTAAAAATCTATGGTGAAAAAAAAAATACAAAAACAACTCGTTATTGTTCTCTTTTATTTTTATTTTCTGTGTTATTTTTATTATTTTTGTTAGAGATGGCTGTGTGACTTACTTTTAACTCACCCACACTAACGAAAAGAGATTCGAATAGAGTTGGCAAAATAAGTAAATGTTAACTAACTCACACTCACGAGAGAGAAATTCCACTCACGCGCAATCACTTACAAACGATAAATGAGCTCACGTGAGTCAATTAAGATTTTACACTCTTGCGTTATTAGCCTGTATCACACAAATTTCTGCTCACGTGCCCATCTCTACTTTCAAACACCATATTTAAAAAACAAATCGTGTCACGTTTCCATTGCCGTTTATTGCTATCGTTTATTTTTACCCTACATAAGAAAAGTTAGTCATATACCTAAGAACGAATACACCGAATACAGTTTTCATCTATATAATTGTTTGGTATAAACTTATGATGTTCAAACCATTAATATGTGATAGAATTAAATTGGAAATTTTTGACATTAAGCAGGTTCTAATTTGCAGTTTGGTTTATTAATTTATTGCTTTTCATTTCAAAGTTACAGCTAAAATTGTAAATCAAGTTTTTTGTTCCCGAAAAACAAAAAAGCGCCTAACAAGTTAAAACACATTTTTAAACATTACTTTTCCTAAATTGCTGTTTTTTTATGTGCTCATGATTAATTTTTTATAAAAATTTTTAATTTTTGAAAACATTTTTCCCAAAAAAAAGACGAACAAAAACTAAAGAAACCGAACAAAACTCTCTTTTTTACCTTTGTCTACCAATGTCCCATATTGTATCAGTGTCCTGCAGGAATTGACATGAATCAATTCCAAATATCTTAATATATTTTAAAACTTGAAAGATTCGACCATGTCCTACCAAAAGTTTGATCAACTCTATATAATAGCTTTCGAGCAAATAAGTACCCAAAATAATGAAAAATATTCATTTTTTTTTATTGTGGGGTCACCTTATTTGGCTCTGAGATCATATTGGTCCAAGTGGTTGGTATGTTCTGAAAACTACATCTATACTTTGTCGATACACATCACACTCGAAAAAATCGTTTGTAAAATATAGCGAATACAACAAAAACAACAAATTGGACATATATCAACCATTCGTCGTCTTAGCGATTAATTACAATTAATCGATCGTTGGCTAACGAAAACAGTTCATATTCATAAAAAACAAAAATTTTAATTTTTTTAAATGTTTTTTTGAAAAATCCACTTTCAAATGTTTTTACTACTACTTTTTTAAATATCTGAAAAAATGTATGTGTGTGGAAAAAGTATTTTCTTTTTTTTACATTTTTTAAGTCAGTTGAATTCTAGTGGCATACATACTACACACAGAAAATGAAAGTGACAACCGAAATAAAATCCGTATTTTGGTGGCTACAACCCATAAATTCGGATAGTACAACCATATTAAAATGTAATTTCTAAATGTTTAGATTTGTCTTTGATCGATTGCGAAATGGGATGATAAATTGAGCAAAAATGTTAAAATATACAAAAAATTGAGAAAAAACGCGAATTTACTTGTTAATTCTACACATTTATTAAATAAATTTGATACCCGAATGTTAATGAAGGTCACTGTATATATTATAAAAAACGAAGATAAAATATTTTATTTTTAAAATTTTATATTTGAAACACTGCGTTAAAACATAAAAAATGTTAGTGCAAATTTTGCGAAAAATCTGGCCCACACTGAGAGAAATATCTTTACTTCAGTAATGAATTTCTTAATAGCCATAATGAAAATTGTCACTGGAACTCGTCAATTGAAACTTTTCATAGAATCTATAAAACATTTTTTATTAAAGTCAATCTTTATAAAATGATTGTAGAATTAATGAAAATTTTCATAAAACTAATGAATCATTCCGACAATGAAGTGTTTATATAATTTATCAAACAGTTTCATAAAATGTTATTATTAAGAAGTTCTTTGAATTAATAAAACTCTTAATGAATGTCTTCAAAAATACATTGGAATTAAGCCAATGAACTGCTTTATATGATTTTTTAAACAATTTCATAGAAATTCAAAATTAATGAAAGGCTGCTATATTGAAAATAGAATTAAATCTTAAAAATAAAGTTTGAAATGTATAAAAATTAATAAAATTATGAAACGCTATGAAAAATAAAAAAATTAAGTCTTTGCTATAATTTCATAGCACTAAAGAAATGAAATTTAGAAAAATAGATTATTTATGAATTCGAATGAATTTTTTTTATAAAAAAAAATTTATGAAAAATTTCTTAATATTAATAAAATTTCTTTGATATATTGAATCTACCAAAAAAAAATCTATGAAATTGTTTCGTTAATATCGTGAAAGACATTTCTCTCAGTGCATAAGTGAAACAACTGAGTACGAGTGTGCCGAAATATTTAGGATCAATGGTCTGTACTCTAGTATTCGAGTTTAGGGGTCAATTTTGTAGCGCAGTGTAATCGTTGAAAATTTGATTTAATATTATAATTAAAACTGCCATTTCTGACCAAATAGTCGACATATTGAACATAAATTTCAAGCATTATCAATAAAATAAACAGTGTGTCTGTCTCCTCTTTTAATGATAAATTAAATTGTTTTTTTCTGACACAGTTAAGGGCAACAATTTCTACTACCACATTCTCCATCCCAGCAAAATCTATCATTACCACGTAAGTAGTTATATAATTAAAATAAATATCTTCACACATTATAACTTGGCGTCAGCACTGGTTATTGTTGTTTGACTAAGACGTTTTTATATGCAGTGAAGCTTACGCGTTACTAATTATTTTACTACTTTTTGTCAACTACTTATTTTTTAATTACTGATAAGTATAAAGGCAAGCCTTATTGATTAAATACTTATAACCACATATTCATCTAGCTGCTTATAAGCGAATAACGAATTATTTTGGTACTCACTTATTTTTAATTTTTTTGTAATGCAGCGGGTAAGCGATTGTACAAAATTGGTGCGTTTTTTTTATGAAGTAAAAATATGTAAAGCCACTTACAAAACCGATCATGATGAACAAAAATATGGAGTTTTCACGCCGAAAAATATGCAGTTGGTGCTAATACTACTGCATATTATTTAGATACTGGTAATGAGAGCCCATTACTGGGATTTTGCTAGGATGTTACTATAAATAAGCAAAAAACAAAAATATGACGATAACAACAAAAATCAAGTGTTTAATAAAATGACATAAACATGTTTGGCTATTTTGAAATTTAATTGTGTTGAGACTTACACTTTGCCCAGAATTTTGATTGTTGTATACACGATAAAATATATAATATTGTCGACGCTGCGCTGAAAAAATAAACTAAATGTTTTTCGCTGCCCTAATTCTCGCATTCGAATAAATAAATTTAGTAACTGTAGGTCAAAAATAACGAAAATATATACAACATTGGGTGGATATACAAAATTGTCCCCTAAGTACGCGGTGTATCGAACCAATTGTCTTCATCTTATACGCTAGATTTATGAAAACTTTGAGGACAGTCCCCAAAGTAAGCAAATGTCCCTAAACTATGCGGTGTATCGAATAAATGTCCCAACATATATATATATATGTATGCACAGCGCATACTTTAGGGACACGCCCAAAATTGTCGCCGAAATATGCGGTGTATAGAAAAAATTGTCCTCATCTAATAAGCTAAATGTATGAAAAGGCGCGAAAACTTTGGGGACAGTCCCCAAAGTAAGCAAAAGTCCGTAAACTATGCGATGGAACGAATAAATGTCTCTAGAGTATGCGCTGTCCATACATATATCTATATGTATGCACAGCGCATACTGTTGGGACATTTGTTCGTTCCCCCGCATAGTTTAGGGACATTTGCTTACTTTGGTGACACCCACCAAAGTAAGCAACAATTTTGTACATGTCCCTAAAGTATGAGCTGTGCATACATATATATATATTTTTTTTTTTTTTTTGAGGTCAAGACTAAAAGTTATATCAATAGTGAAAATTTTAAACAAATTCGAGTTATGTCAGTAAAATAGAGTTTGCCCTTTTTCCTATTTTCGAATAAACATATGTTTTTTGATTACAGTTAATACAGTCTTATACAGTACATTTTATACACTACTGAAACACTAAATCGTTTTGTAACGAGTAACATCATCAGATAAATTTCCGCTATCGAAATAAATTTCGATACGGAATTATTTCGATCACGGATACGGGAATTATGTCCCAAGATTACTAAAAACAGTTGCTTTTTCCATAAGGTAAAAAATATTAATTTTCATGTAGAAAATTTAATAATTTTATAACAACCCGAGTAAAAATACTATTATATAATCTTGTATAATGTAAAGCAGTTTTTTTTACAATTTAATATAGCTACCCAAGCAGAAAAACACAATCGCCAGTGTTGGCAAAGCGTCAGTTATACGTTGGTAGAAAGTAGGACTAATGATAGTATCGTAATTTTACCCGATTGATAACAGCGGCCAACCGTTGGTTTGAGCGAACTTGCCACCGTTGGTATAATGTTGAAAGTTTAAAAAATTTTTTGCTTTTAAAATGCTCCAAATTTAATTGGTTTTGAGAAACATGTATAATAAAAAAACACATTTGAAAAGCAGCAGCACAGTTCCGTCGTTGTCATTTACATAATATTTAAATGTGAGAAGTATAATCTATATATATAAAATAGAATGTGTGTTTGTTTATTTGTTTGTTTGTATGTATGTACCTTATAGGAGACCAGACCACTGGACCGATCTTCCTGAAATTTTCACAGTATGTAACTGGAACTCCGGAATGCTCAATAGGATACTTTTTTTTTGGCCACGCCCACTATTTCATTATTTGAAATTGTATACACATGGTGCTTTAGCCTTGGGATAGAAAGCTGAAATTTTCACCATGTATTCTTTGGAACATGACAAAATTTCCTGCACAAAAAAATTTCCTCCTGGGCAAATTTTGCCCAGGAACGTGGTAAAAGGGGGGATAAAAGTGGGAAAAGTCTCCCCATTAGCGGCCTCACCGAACCATTTAGGATAGATACCTGAAATGTTCACCATATGTTCATTCGGATATAACCAAACTTTCTGCAATTTTACTTTTTGGAATTTTGCTCAGGAACGTGGTAATAGGGGAAAAAGTTTCCCCTCAGTGGCCTCACCAAACCCTTTGGGATAGAAAGCTGAAATTTTAACCATGTGTTCTTTCTGATATGTCCCAACTTTGGAAAATTTACTTTTTACAATTTTGATACGTAACGTGGTAAAAAGGGGGATAATAAGGGAAAAAGTCTCCCCTTTAGCGGCCAGACCAAACCCTTTGCGATAGAAGGCTGAAATTTTTACCATGTATTCTTTCGGATATGTCCTAACATTCTAAAATTTCACTTTTCCCAATTTTGCACAGTGACGTGGTAAAAAGGGGGATAATAAGGGAAAAGTGTTCTTTCGGATATGTCCTAACTTTCTAAAATTTCACTTTTTAGGATTTTGCTCAGTAACATAGTAAAAAGGGGGATAATAAGGGAAAAAGTCTCCCCCCTTACCGGTCTGCGATAGAAGGCTGAAATGTCCATAATGCTTTTCTTTCGACTTTGACCCAACTTTCTGGAATTTCACTTTATATAATTTCCATCAGGAATGTGGTAAAAATGAGGATAGTAGAGGCGAAAATTTTCACCATGTGTTCTTTGGGATATGACCCAACTTCCTGCAGTTTTACTTTTTGTAATTTTAGTTTAATTTATTTTCTGAAAAACCAACCGAGCCCTTTGGCCTTTGCAACTGTAATAACTGGCAAGTATAAAGGAACAAATGTACTCTTACCACGTATTCCAATGATACCAACAGATTTGCCATTTCAATTCAAAAGGTTGCAGTTTCCTGTTAGGTTAGCGTTAGCGATGACAATAAATAAAGCACAAGGCCAATCTTTGCAAGTTTGTGGCTTAAATCTGTCAAATCCATGTTTCTCGCATGGCCAACTCTACGTTGCATGCTCGCGTGTTGGAAAACCCAGCGATTTATTTGTTTATGCTCCGAATGGACAAACTAAAAATATTGTATATCCTAGAGCGTTACAGTAATTGATTTTCAATAAAATTATTTCCTTTTTTTCACTATATAAAACTTTTTATTTTATTTCATAATGATGGGGGTAGAAATAAAGCGGTGAAGCTTTTTTATATCTATGTGTCACACATTGAAATTGTTATTTTTTAAATTTTAAAAACGATCATCATAAACGAACTATGGCCAACTAACTTATTTCAATATGAATAAAGTTTAGTGATAACCATAGTTATGAATGTTAAATTATAATATCATAATAATATTATAATATTATAATATATGTCGTTAATAAAACTATTTTTTTTAACTTAGCTAACTAAAAAAACAACAAAAAAGTAACAAAAGCCTGGAGTAGGCCCTATCTTTATTAATATTACAATATTTCCTAATTCCTTTTAAAAAAAGTTTTAATTTACTTTAGCCTTCATCCCAAAAACTAGGTCTGGGCACGCTAACAACGTAGCGGGTAAAATATAAAAAAAGAATGTTTCTAATTGTTTGTCATATTGGTAAAATTGGGAAACACATGCTTTGCAAACAAAATAGTGCTTTTCTAGTACAATATTAGTTGTACAATTTTTAATTTTTAGCACGGTGGGTCTTACAAAAATACCAGTATTTTGAAAGTACTAATTTTTTTGTACGGCTATTAATTTCTAACTGGGTAAGTATGTCATCATGTATAGTAAGAAACAACATTACTTGCCACTATAATTTTTCGTAAAGCATCATATTTAGTTGCATCTTACCATATGTTATACCATACGTTATTAGACAAAGTATAATTGAATTGGCAGAATTAAATAAATATATGGGATTAAACAAAATGTATTGCCCGATGTAAAAAAATTGTTAAGTTGTTTAAAAGTGGCGCTTTTGTTTTGAAATCCATAACATTCCTACTCATAATTTTAATAACAATTCGATAATTTGTACTGAACATATCTATTAAAATTATCCTAAATGAGCATGACAATTTAAAATATTAAACTCAAAAAATTTTAATTTAATTTGTTTAGAAATTTTAGTTTGACATAAAATTGTTTGATTGTAAATCATATAAAATTTTATTTTTTTTTTATTATTAAGCTGTTAATAATCGGACCATAACATCTATTCCCCTGTAATCAATGTAACTAATTTATATTCGGTGTTTTGAAACGTATCAAATTATATCAAACTCAATGCAATATAATCCATTTATATACAATACAATCCACAATTTTCGGATCAAATGTTATATCAATTAGACATAATTCTATATCATATTTGATACATTTCTTTGTTGCATCATAGTAATTTTTTAAATCGGGAAATAGCTTACTTTGTCAGCGCATCGATGAGACATTGTATTTATCATAAACCTTGTAAATAAATACCCTGCTATGACTTCCAAATCCAGCGTTTGTGTGAGTGTTTATGAAACCATAAACGATATTTTAATGACTGTATCTCAAGTACTTAATGACTCCAATAACATGGACTTTTAGAGAAGATTGTTAACGATAGTCAAATGAATGCATCATCATCATCCACAACGACAACGACAACGACAACGACAACACAGTTCAATAGAATTACATTAAAAACAAAAAGGACACGCTCATTCATACACACACACGCAAAAAAGTGTGACAAAATCAAATTAACTAAACTTTTAAGAAAGACAAAAAATCCCCAAGTCGTTATGGTAATAAAAGAGAATTTTTATGTCGATAATTAATATTATAGAAAATTATGTAGCTTTATGAAAATATGACGCATAACTAAATGTTGTTAATGAAAACCACATTGGGAATTTGTTAATATTTTTCATTCGAACTTTATTAAATTTCTAACAACACTAATTAATGTTTAATATGTTTTAACTCATAAATGGCACGTCATAGACATGCTGGACATTTTGCAACCAAACTTTGCAGATATATGGAACAATGCTTAAGTAACTTTTGTTTGCCTTAAAGCAACCTCTAATGAAAATATTGGCAACTAAAGTTGAAACGTTGACAGATATAAATTCTGGATGGTTGAAGATATTTTAAAACTTGGAATTTTGTAGGTATAATTTTGTAAACAAATATTTATTAAAAAATATTAAAAAAAATTATATTTTTTAGGTTAACCGGTTTAAATTTTTTTTTTTTAATATCGTGTTTCTGTTATAGTTTTTATGTTCATATGTTTTCATAAGTAACTCCCTTCCCAAGTAATAGTTTTGAGTAATAAAAAACCCGGGGTTTTTATGCAACAATGAAAGCTTCATTATTTTTGGATGGTTTATTTAGACTAGATATGTATATTAAGAAAAATGGGATTCAAGGTTCTCTAACTAGTTAATTTTTGTACATAATGCGTTAATTATGTACAAAAATGCAAATAGCTATATTAACCCCAACTGTTGAACTGAGTTCAACAGTATATATGATTTTTAATTATTTACAAGTGTAGTAGTATTCAAATAAAAACCAGTCATTATATTTTGAGTGAAAGCGGATTAAATTTTAAAATATTTTAGACAGTGTATTTGAAAATTTTGTGGTCCGATCGGTCAGATTTTCAAAAATTACATGCAATCGATGAACTAATTTTTAGAAAAGAAATACATTTACATATTTTGTCTGCAACATAACAATCAAAAATATAAAAGATTATTCTTTTGAATGAAAACATTTAAAATCACACACTCGATTAAATCCACCTTTTCCGATTTCAACCAAACTTGGTATAGAAGTCGTAAGCTACATAACTATAACATCGCCCAAGTTTAAGATTGCTAGTCCCAGTGTATCTTTAAATATCGCTTCAAAATATGACAAAATATTCGAACATTTCTCAAAAGTAGTCGTACATAAATGTCCATATCTTTTTAACCATGAACGCTACGTGATTCGTTATTACCTTATTTTAAAGCTACTATTAACGTGTTACAATTTTATTGATAACTTTGGATTACGTAAGAGTATCATGTAGGTATTTGGCAACAGCATATTGGAATAAATTGTAAATAACATATTTTTTTTAAGAATTTTAAAATACCAACTTCCCTAGTAAAAACGTTCATATACAATCATATCTTATTTAATAATTCAATGTAAAAAGTGTCAGATGTTTGGGCATGGGGAAAGATCCTGCTTTGTAAATGTCAAATGTGCAAATTGTGCCGGCAAACACCTTACAAACGTTTGTCCCGATGCAAATAAATTACGGTGTGCTAATTGCGATGGGAACCACAAATCCACTCATAGTGCATGCCCAAACCGAAAATTATATTTAGAAATTAGAGATAAAATAAATAACAAAAGTTCTAGACAGCAGAATATCGTTTCATCAAACCGTCAAAATGCTTCTTTAAGAAATCATGGTGTAAATATTTTACATAACTTTAACGATGAATTTCCTACTTTGAGACCAAGTTCGAGCTCTCAGCCATCTTCTGGATTAACTCCAGCATTTAATCCTACATGGAGTCAACCTTTGTCAAACCAAAATGGTTCACAACAGCTTGATGATTTGTTCACAGAGCAGGAAATAACAAGTTTAACATCGGAACTAGTTTTAGGTCTAAAGAATTGTAAAAATAAGCATGATCAATTTAACGTAATCGCTCAATTAGCTGTTAAGTATCTAGGTGTAAACCGAAATAACAAATAATATAATGGCTACTAACAAAATAATTATTATTTTTTGGAATTGTCGAAGTGTCCGTAATAAATTTATTGAACTTTTTGATCACCTTCAAAGAGAAAATGTAGATATATGTTTGCTTTCAGAAACGTGGCTTAAAAGTACCGATAAATTTTTTCATCCTAATTAAAATATAGTGCGTTCTGATAGAGAATCTGCAACAGGAGGAGGTGTTGCAATATTAATAAAAAAATCTATTCCTTACTCTGAATTGCCCATAATTAACACGGAAATTATTGAAAATGTTGGTATTGAAATTCGATCCAACAGTTTAACAAAAGTAAAATTGTACAGCATTTATTTTCCTGGTGGTCAAAGTTCACCTGAACTTCAACGTAAATTTAAAACTGATTTGAGAAAAATCTGTAATAATAATGGACCATTTATTTGCTGTGGTGATCTAAATAGCAGACACCGAAATTGGGGTTGTCTGAGAGCAAACAATTGGGGTAATATTTTAAATGAATTTACCACATTTTTTCCGATTTCAATATTAAATTCTGATGATCCCACACATATTCCTTTTTCCTCAAGGTCATCTCCATCCAATATCGATCTTATTTTGACAAATACAGCTTACCTCGTTTCACATACATCTGTTTTAAATAGACTAAGTTCAGACCACCTACCGGTTCAATTTTTATTGGACTTCAACTCAGATCGCAATAACAACTTAGATCTTGACTATAGTAAAGCTGATTGGCATAGTTTCAGATCTTATTTAAAAACAGAATTTTCAAATTTACCAACTGATCTTCAAGAAAACGTTACTACTGCTATGGTTGATGAAAACATCACATTGCTTAACAGTAAATTGTCAAATGCAGAGGCTGGCTTCATACCACCCAAAACATTTTCTGGAAATTATATTAAATTACCAAATAATATTTTACATTTAATAAAAATTAAAAATTTCTACAGAAGGCAGTGGGTTAAGTATAGGCAGACTATTGATAAAGAAAATATGAACAATCTAATTACAATTATTCAAAAAAAAATATTTGCATTAAGAAATCGTATCTGGAATAATAAAATTTCTTCCCTGAAAAAAGGAGATAAACCATTTTGGAATATTTGTAAGGTTTTACGTAAAAAACATCCTTCTATTCCTCCACTAAAACTGCAAAATAACACATGTGTTTCAAATCAAGACAAAGCTAATGCATTAGCACAGGAGTTTTTTTCAAATCATAATGTATCTGCTAATCTTGGAACACCTTCTAATAACCAGATGATATCTACCTTTATGGACCGATTTAATAATACAAGTATTGAAAGTCTCAATTGTGACTTTGTGAATTGTGATTATATTAGTCACATTTTAAAATCCTGCTCCAATAAAAAATCATGTGGCATGGATGGAATCAAGATGATTCTTTTAAAAGAATCTCCAAAAATAGTTATATATTACCTTACATATATTTTCAATTGTTGTATTAAACTTCATTATTTTCCGTCCTCCTGGAAAAGAGCCAAGGTAATTCCAATCCTCAAAAGCGGAAAACCGTCAAACATGGTAAATAGTTACAGACCTATCAGTTTACTGAGCTGCACAGGAAAAATTTTTGAAAAAGTCATCCGAGATAAATTGCAATCTTATGTTGATGATAAAGGTCTTATACCAAATGAACAATTTGGTTTTAGAAGCTTACATAGTACATCACATCAAGTTAAAAGAATTTGTATGTTTGTTAGGCAGGCTTTTGATCGTAAAGAATCAACAGCCTTGGTTCTATTAGATGTGGAGAAAGCTTTTGATTCAGTCTGGCATGCTGGCCTAATCTATAAATTAGTAAATTTTGGGTTTCCTTTAAACCTTGTTAAACTTATAAAAAGTTTTTTAGAAAATCGTTATTTTTGTGTTTCCATAAATAACGTTTTTTCGCACAATATTCTTATTCCTGCAGGAGTCAAACAGGGGTCTGTAATAGGCCCACTCCTTAATATTATATTCTGCTCAGATTTCCCACGTTTAGAAAATTGCAGCTATTCGTTATATGCTGATGATGTGGGAGTTTTTTCATCACATAATTCTCCACAAATAATTATCACAAATCTACAAAATGCTTTGGAAAAAATTAACGATTATATGCTAAAATGGAAAATAAAGCTAAATGCAAACAAAACTGATTCCATCTTTTTCACGAGAAAGAGAAAACAGTGCAACTTTCCGGGAACATCTTTGCAAATGTCAGGATATATTATTCCTTGGTCTCAAAATGTTAAGTACCTAGGAGTTCTCTTAGATACTAAATTAACTTTTCGAGATCATATTTCTTTTGTTAAAAACAAATTTAACATAGCAATCAGAATGCTTTACCCTTTAGTTAATAGAAACTCTAATTTATCTATGGATAACAAAGTTTTATTATTTAAAACAGTTTTTCAAGCTATACTTTTATATGCATGCCCCGTATGGGGAAATTGTGCAAAATCACATATTAAAACTTTACAAATATGTCAAAACAAACTTTTGAGAATGATGTTAAAGTTACCATGGGACTACTCCACAAATAGATTACATAGTCAGTCAAATATTAAACTATTGTCAACTAAAATCCACGACATCAACGAAAATTTCAACACTCGCTGTAGTTTTTCGGAAAATCCGTTAATTACAGGGCTAATAGAGTAAATATTACAATCTTTTTTTTTCCATTAAAAATTTAATATTATTAATTTATTTATATAAATGTTAAATGTCTTTTCTATTATATACTGTTAAAGTATATATCGTACATATGTATTTATATATATGTATTTTTTTTTTTTTTTTTTTTTATTTCTTATAAATTCGAAGGTTTTTAATAGTAGAATTTTCCTTCGTAAATTAAAATTAATTAGTCATATAAGTTCTTTCCACTCCGTGTAATTATAATGTTTTAGAATTAAGGTATACCATTTCTGTAAATTGAGCGAACTACCAAAAATTATGTAAACTATTTTACTACTTTAATAAAGACAATAACAATAATATTATATAAACAAATATAGCATAATATAGTTTAATATAAATGTATGTGATGCCGCATATGATCATATACAAATTTATATTGGATTTTGTTTTTCGAAAATTTCTAATATGGTCCTATACATATTAATATCTTATTCATTAGCATGATTTCATATATAATTTTATATGGCTAAATACAATGTTATGTATAATAATATATGTTATCATATTCAAATTTTATTTTCCATTGAACCTAAATTGTTTAATGGCAATTTCAAATTGAATATAGAAAGCAAAATATAAGGTTTTAAATTCCCAGAACTGGTTCTAGAACCGGTTCTAAGCCAACAGAAATTGTTGCTAATAGGGTAATCTCCATACGAAAGAACCAGTTGTAAAAAATAAATTAAAAATTATTCTAGAGCAGTATACATTCTTTGGATTTTCCTTTTAAACTGACAGGCATATAATCAAACTTATTAAAAAATCAATTTAATTTTTCATTTTTGTATATTTGCATAAATAATGATGATTTTATAATGTTACTATACAATATCATAAATTACTTTCTTATTGCTTATTACTTCCTACAATATTTGTTTAAATTCCATATCAATGAAACTATTAATTATATTCGGTTTGATTTTTTCTTTCCCCTACTTATTTTTATTATTCTCAACATAGATGATTGATGGTTTACAATTTAATATGACAGGTTTTTAAAGTCAATTTACACTTAAGCAGAAGAAAAAACATATTTATCAATGGCCATTCACTGAACAGAAAGAATACCAACTAAAAGTTCTACATTCATATAAAGTCGTTTTTGTTCTGCATCGTAGTGTTAGTGGAAAAAAAATCTTAAATTTATTGACACTCATATATCAACAAATCAATCAGGAAACAACGAAATAAAAACCCAATACACTCACACAGCCTATCTTTACCTACCACAAGTTGACCTTGTGTTTTCCCAGAGTATATAAAAAAGTAGATGGAAAATGATGGAAAGTTGCATGAATAGTCCAACCATAATTTTTAATAAGTAGCATTATTTAATCCTTAAAAGCAAATTTAACAACAACAACAAAAACTACAATAAAAAAAAACAAAGTCATATTTTAAGTATAATGCTTTTATTATGTCTGTATACTTAAATGACATTATATAAAATAATGAAATAAATATTTAAATATTTAACAATTCTAAAAGCTTTATAGTACGAGTACAAGTTTTATGAATTAATTAAATTAATTAAATTAATTAAATTAATTAAAATAATTAAATTAATTAAATTAATTAAATTAATTAAATTAATTAAATTAATTAATTAATTAAATTAATTAATTAATTAAATTAATTAAATTAATTAAATTAATTAAATTAATTAAATTAATTAAATAATTAAATTAATTAAATTAATTAATATTAAATTAATTAAATTAATTAAATTAATTAACTTAATTAAATTAATTAAATTAATTAAATTAATTAAATTAATTAAATTAATTAAATTAATTAAATTAATTAAATTAATTAAATTAATTAAATTATTAAATTAATTAAATTAATTAAATTAATTGGCTACCAAATTAATAAGTTATTCGTAGTTTTTAAATAATAAGTCAAGGTAAGACTTATTATTTAACAACTACGAATAACTTATCAATTTGGTAACCACTTATTTTTTATTAAAAAATAAGTAGTTGACAAAAAGGCAACATACTTTTACTAAGCTTGAATGCTTATAAAAAGGACTTAGTCAAACAAAAATAACTAGTGCTCAGATATTTATTTTCATTATATAACCACTTACGTGGTAACAAAAGCTTTTGCCAATAATAAACTCAATCTGTGTGGATTTCAGCGATGATGCGAAAACGACACAGATATCATTTATTATTATGCTTCGAGTGCTTTCTATAAGAAAAATTTAAAACGAAACTTCGGTATTTTCTTTCTGCAAAAGAGCACTTTAGAAATTAAATTAATTTAAACTAAATATTGATCAAAATCATAAAGTTTCTTTGAAATTTAAAATATTTTTAAAAATACATACAATAACATTTAAATGTTATAAAAAAAGTTACTAGCAAAGTGTATAGAATACACATATTTTTTTGCATAAAAAAATGTTTTCTTTCATCATCAATTAGTTTGATGCCCACATTCAATTTGCTTGAAAACTATTCAAACATTTCATGTTTTTTTCATTGCTTTACTAGCAAAGAAAGCCATTACAAGTAAATCAAGAGTAAGTAGGGCAGAGTAAAATATAAATTTTTTTTGAATTTTTAAGTTAGTTTCAACAACTGCAACTACATATAACAAGTGCATACATATAAAGAAATTACATTCTATTATTTTTATGTACATTCCCTTACTACATTTAGTTTATACCCAGCATGCAAATATACTCAAATCTGTATAAAAACGTCTTAACTTTAGGATTTACCAAACTATTTATTTATTAAAAAAAAATATTAAATACTTTAAAGATATTATATATATATATCTTTGATTTAAAGATTTGTAAATGCTTTAAAAAGGATTTTTTGTAGTGAAATTTATACCATTTGTTCGGCACAAAAATAAACAATATGTTCTTCTACCAAAATATTTTTCGTTACATATTTTTGACGATATGGGCCAAAATATGTTAAGAGCGAATCTCAAAAACTAATCCATGAAAATAAATAACGTTAAGCAAAAAGTACTCTTTTTACCGAGATATAATTACGGTCCAAAAAGTATCCTTTTTCTGAGTTTAGTAAAGAGGATTTGTCGGTTTTTCGTTGCACGAAAAACGCATAAATTGAGCTAAAACGCACCTTAACTTCAACATATATTGATTAAACTTAAAGGTTTTACTACTAATACTTAATTTAATATTTCTAAGAAATTTTATAAAAATCCGTCCATACGTTTGCAAGTTAAGACAATGTCTTTTACAGGTATCCTTTTACAATCCTGTATGTCCTTAACTTACCAACATCTTTTATGCTTTTATGGCGGGAAGCCGTCAACAAACCAAACATACAAAATTCTCAAAAATATATATATTTATATTAATCGGTACAGATTTTTTACTTGAGTAAATTTGCACATTTTTTTTATTTAATTTCTCTATACTTTGAAGGCAATGAGACTAAAATAAAACTATGCTTATTTTTTAAGAAAAAAAATAGTTTAAAAGCATATTATTTTAGTTTTTTCATGCATATTTTAAACGTCTAAGACATTCTTTTTAATTGCATGAAGTTCTTGTCCCTGCTTATAATTAATTGTCGTACATTTTTCGAAAATGTATGTTTTTTGTGTCTGACATTTAGAATTATATTTGAAATTGGCAAGCGTATTGCGTGAACTGCGTCACTTTGTAAACAACAACTCCAAAGTCAAAAAGACATTTTAAAAATGTTAAACGCAAAATTTTTATGAACTTTTAAAAATTTTTTGAAATTTAATTATTTATTATTCTTCTTCTTAACCTCAACTTTTCCAAATTTAATTATTTTATTTTGCAGTTTTTTTTTTAACATGGATTGGGTTTCTAGAGTGAATTCTTACGAGTGAATTCTAACGGACTAAATTTTTAAAGTACAAACCAGTTTAATCTTGTTTATTAATGGCGGGTACAGCGGCAGTTTTTTACCAGCAGATTTCGATTTGTGACAACTAAAGAGCTGTATCAGTTCCAGCATCAAAAAATTCAAAGGACTTTAAATTTTGTGGAGCACACAAATGCATCCTTATTTAAAATTTGTAAATTTGCGAATTCAAAAGTATTTAATATGATTTCCTGCCAATAAGTAACCCTAAAAAACTAAACTAAAAATCATTAAACCGGCAAAAAAAGGCGTATTTTCCAAAATAATCATGGTTTTGTCTTCAAGTTCTAAATGAAACATGAAAAGACCTGTCAGTAGATAAAGTCTGCATTGAATTAGCTGATGAGGACCTTTTTAATTAATAAATAAACATTGCACGGTTTTTTATTTAACAAAAAACAAATGATCTTGAACTTGAATAATCTTGCTCACATCATAATTGATGATAAAAGATCGAAAAAAAAACATTTGATTTTGATTTGTTTTAAATTTAAATGTTAGACATTTAAATAATTTTTTTTTAATTCTCAAAAAATAGTGGTAACAAAAATAATTAAATTTTTTTATTTTTTTTTTATATGAAATTTGTGTTATCAAAAAAAAAATATATTTTTAAAGGCATATCTAAACTTTTAGTGAGTACAAAGCGCCAAAGTTTAAATTTTAATTAAATATACCACTAGAGGGCGCGATTAAGCTATAAAAAATAAAAAAAGCTTACTAAAAACTCTACCTATCCTTATACCAAAATAAAAAATGTATTAAATATTATTACTTTTTGATTTGAACAAAATTCAGTAGGATCAACCAATTTGTTTTCTGGGTGTAAGATTGTAAAACAAGTTTGAATACATATGTGTTAAGAGAACTAACATATATACATATGTACATTAGGGTTTCCCTTAATAATAGATTTGTCATTACACCCCCGCAGTTTCATTACAAATGGTTCCGAATGGATGAAATCGATTTTATTTTGGAAAACGTACGAAAATAGCCCATTTTGGAAAAAATGTGTATTATTCTCATTTACTCATTTAATATACTCAAAATTATTCAGAAGTGGAATTCTGACTTAATCTGATACCAAGAAAAGAATATAAAGCCTTTAAATGGATCAAACATTATTATTTTCTGTAAGTTGATCCACTTTTCACACAAACAAGACCCACAAGGTAATTTTTAAGCAATTAACGAACAAACGCAATTCTTTACAGTCCTATTATTTTTTTTTAATGGTTACTTTTGACCCCACATTTTCATCTCTTAAAAATAAGATTGGAAGTATAAAGAATTGTGCTTGTTCGTTAGTTAATTATCCTTCATCACATAACTAAATTTAATAAAAATCTGAAAGATGTTACATTGTAAATTTCCTAATGGGTGAAAAGTGAAAACATTAGCCCTATATGGATCAAGTTACTCAGTATAATAATTTTAGTCAAGTGGAAAAGTTTAGCTAAAACAATCTTAAGGCTGAATCACAATTGGCTTCAGTTGGCTTAAGTCACTTAAGCTAATTCTGTTTCTTCAGCAGCCTAACTAAAACGAAATTTATGTGTTTTCGAAATTTTTCCCAAAATCCGTAACTTTGGTCAAATTTGGTTTATATTTACACCATATATTTTAGAGATAAAATTAAAAAAAAAATAAATAAAAATAGAATGTACAGTAGAGCGACATATTTTTGTATGAAGAAAAACTTTTTTTTGAAAAATTTCAATTTATTGTTCAGATTATTGTAGTATCTGATTCAGATTAAAGAATATAGATTTTTAAAATTGGACTTACGGTTTTTGAGATATTGCGACTTAATTTTGACAAAAAATTAACTTTTTTCCTCTATTCTACAAACTGTTTAAAAATTATCAAAATTTTTTGTATTTTTTCACCAGCAAAGTAGACAACACTACTTTTCATTTAAACATAATTATGTCAATATTGGTTGAAGGATAACTTGTAAATTTACCTACAAATATCTCGGAAAAACAGAAAACTTACATTTTAAAATTGTTATGCTTTTCATGATACATAAAAAAAAAAATAATTTTAAAAAATTTATTTCTGATAGTTTCAGACATAATTATGATTAAATGAAAGAAAGAAGAAAAAGATGCAATTTTCAGTGATAATTCAATCACAATATTTCAAAAGCTGTTAGTCCAATTCCTAAGATTTTAAAATATTTGTGTTCAGCATGCCAAAATTAATTAAAAATTATGTGTCGCCAGGCATATTTTTATTAAAGCGATTTATAAAAAAGCTTTAAATATCGGAAACTTTTTTCTCAAATGTGCACCAGAGAACGGTTTGAGTGCCTTATTTCATGCTTTTGAATGCAATCACAAAAAAAAGTACATTGTTGTCAACTCACATCATTTCAATAAAGCAACAATCGACAGAATTGAGAAAAGTGAGTTTAACGAAAACCATGCATTGCATTGCTTGTCTAGTGTTAACCTCACTTAACACTCACGAAAACAACGAATACACAACGAAATGGATGGTCTCAGTGGTAAATGAATAAAACGTTAACAAATTTGTTTGTGAAACATATTACTGTATTAAGAATATTAAAAAATGTTATACATATTTCATGTTTAATAAAATTAAACAAATATTTATACATATAATTGATGTTTAATAAAACTAAAAAAAATTATTATTATTGCTACAGGTCAACGAATACTACGCAAATGTTGTGATTGATTTCATGTTATTCATGTGTCATCATTTCATTTCATTGCTTGACATGTAACGGCATGATAAAAATGAATGTTAAAAAGGCATTCAACAAAAACAATGAATGGAAAGCAATTCAAAAGCAATGAATGTATGAATGGACAACAAAAACGAATGGTCTCATTCTGTTCTCTGATGTACACCAAATAACTTTTAGACCTAATACTATAATAATCTGAACAAAAAATTAAAATGTTTCAAAAAGTTTTTCTACTGTACATATTTCGAAATAGGACATTTTGCCAATTAGCTGTCACCCTAATGTATTTATTTACTTCAAGTACAGCACAAAAATTTGTTAGACTCCATTTATTAGTGCTACATATAGATTTTATATGTAGAGTGAAACTTGTTATGTGGTTGTAGTAAACATATTTCAATCCAAGGTGTTGTTGTTAGTGGTAAAGTAAAATTATTTTCTTTTAACAGCAAAGAACATCTAATAATTTACTAAATATTTAAATTAATTCAAATGCAGCTGTGGCCCAAAACAAAATTCTTATAATAATCTTCATCCACCTTGAGCGCAATTAAGATGTAAGAATTTTATTGCAAAACTAATATAAAAAGTTAGTTCAAAAGTCTCTTAAATTGGATCCAATTCAGTTGAGCTAATTTTTTCTGCTGTTATCGTTTAAATCAGTTATTTGACTAAAGTTATTATTTATCTCATTTTGCCTCAAGAACAAATTTCATTCGTATTTGAACTCATTTCTTTACCTAAAATTTTGTAATTTTTGATTACCAAATTTACAAATTTTGCCAGTTTATTTAAACCACAATTATTTTCAAACCAATAATTATTTGTTCTCCGCTATGAGTCTCACTTGCAGATGGCGTTATTTTCTCATATTTTTTTTTTATTTTATAATCATAAAATAGGCTATATCTCGGAACTAAGCGAGATAGAACAAAATGGACAAAAAAAAACGTTACTCCTTACTTCATATATTCCCGGTAGTATATATGGATCTGCCTCTGGTCAGATCCAGAAAGAAATTTCCTGTTGATTCAGCTCAGTGTTGCCAAGTATTTTTGTTACAAATTCCCCTTAATTGTCCAAAAAACCCGCCTAGATTAAATATACTACAAAAAAATCCCCCTAAACGACTAAAAACCTCCTAAATCTAGGGGGAAGCCCCTAACTTTGCAACGCTAATTCAGCTAACAAATTCTGTTGATTTAGCTAAATTCTTAGTTAATTTAACTACAACTGTCAACTCAAATTTAATTCTTTTAAAGTTTAGGTCACCTTTAGCAGACCGTGATTCTCAACTTCATTAAAAGGTCTGCTGGCCCAAATTCAGGAATTATTTTCTATTGTCATAACTGAAATTTAAACTATTTGCACGAACTTTTTTATGAGTGTAAGTTCGAACTTACTTTAATAACTATTATAAATATGAAGTCGAAAATATGTACAATAGAGTTGTCAAAAAAAAAAAAATAGGTGAAGGTTGAATTTTGTAATCTCCACAAGGTTGCCACTATTCCTTAATGCCTATAAAACTCCATGTGCCAAGTTTTAGCTAAGTTCGTTAATAATTAGAGCTCGCAGAAAAGGGCAAATGTTAAGAATTAGTAATTTGTCTCTAGACGAAATTCTCACAAACTTAAGGTTGACTTTAAATTGAATTCTTTCTCAGCCTACCCAAAACAAAATTTTCTTTAGACTAGGTCTAAATTTATGTGCAAGAAAGAAATATGAAAACCAAATCACAAAAAATTTAAACGTTTTTAAGTTATTCGCGGCTTTTAAAAAAATTATACTGAAAAATACACATTTCTGTTAAACATACTTGGGAATTTTTCATTGGCATTGAAATATAATTGGCATTACCTTCTGTCAATGCCAATGCCAAAAAACTCCATAACTTAACATAATTAAAAAAAATGCATTGACATATGAATGTCAATGAATTTTTTTTTAATTCGGATTGATAATGGAATGGCATTAATGCCTAAAATGCCCAGATGTAAATTAGGAAAAACAAATTGCTTAGAAAAAGTGTTTTGTTTTGGAATACATTATCAAAATTTTAAAATTTATATTTATAAAATAAGTACGCAAATGTTGCATTTATAAATAATTTTTTTTTGTAAATAATTGTAGCAAACAATTTTAACAATCAATTATAATTGTCTTTTAAAAGCATTGGCTTTGATCAATTCCAATTCATTGAATTACCATTGATATCAAACAATGCTAATTAAACGGACAATTAATTGGTCCATTCAATGAACTAGTCCCATGTATGTCTAAAAAAATGTTAGTTAAAAATTGTTTACTTTTTCAAAAATTTCAAAAATTCGATTTTTTGTGGTTATTCTCTAATTCCCTGCAAAACGATGTCAGTCCAATATCCAACTACCCAGCCAGAAAAATTCGAACAGCAAAGTGTTATCACAGTGCTTTTAACGGTGGACCTAGGGTTGGTAGAGACGTTGGATTTCTAAAGTTTTTAGTGCTTTGCCAACCCCAAAATGATAATACCTGGCGGGGCTTGGCCGTTGCTTTTATTAAACGTTGGCAAAGCACTGACAGTGAGTGCTTCGCCAGTACCAAAATCATAATTTTAAAACTTTGGTAAAACAACAGATAAAGTAATAAATCAATTAATAACCAAAAAATTTCTAATTATAAAAAAAAAGTGTAATTAGTACAATTTTTCCTATTCGAAAAATTGTTCCATACGTTCCTAACCAAGTCAGCACATGACCTTTGTAACACCGGTCTTCTTTATATTAATTAATGACTTTTCAAAAATGTGTTGTAAAGTTAAGACCTCAAATTATCACATGCTTTTTACTGCGCTACTATAAGTCCCTCCTATCCAAAATGATTGGGCCTCAAAAGTTGGTGTTGCTTTAAGGCAACGGCTGTGCAAAATGGGTTAGTTATTTTGTCGTTTTTGGACTTTTTCTAACTATTGGCGGCTTTTTATGGTAAAACTAAAAAATTTTGCTAAGCCCAAAGGAATTTCGTTCACAGTATAGCATAAACATTTTTTAAATTTGTTTAAACTTCTATGCTTTTTAGGTCTATTTTAACCTAAATTGTTTCACTCACTAATAAAACATTAAAATAAATAAATATGTACTTGAAACTAGTGATGGACACGTGAGCAGAATTTTGGGTGATTTAAGTGAATCACTCGTGAGTGTGAGTAAAACCTAATTTTATTCACGTGAACGTGAGTGAGTGTGAGAAAGAAAAAATTCTTTGTTAGTGAGTGTGCGTGAGTAGAGTTTTATCAAAAAATTTTGTTTTTGCTTCAGTAATTGACTTCCTTAACTTTTTCGCCGATTAAATAATTTACAAAATTAATATATGACAAAATTACAAAAAAGATAAATGACAAAATTACATATTTAGAACCAATTTAAGTTAAAAGTTCACAATTTACCTTAATTTTTTCATTTTATTTTTTCTGGTCAGGTTTTAGATCGTGAATTTGCGTGATTGACGTGAATCACTCGTGATCACGAGTGAGTGTGAACAAAATCAAAATTTACTAACGTTGGCGTGAGTAAAAAATTCACGTGAGTGATTGTGCGTGAGTGGAATTTTTCGCTAGTGAGCGTGAGTGAGTGTGCGTCAAATTTAACTCATGTGTCCATCTCTACTTGATACAATAAACGTTCATTTAAATTCCGTTAATTCAATAAAAACAACTCTAAATCAAATTCAAATTTCGTTTATTATCCTCTTTACGAGTTTAATTACTTAAAAAACTGAAATACTTAAGCTCCATTGGAATACGATACATGCAGTACCCAGTGTAGAAACAGTAATAACATTTTATTACTATTCTCACTACCAGTACTGACAACAGCTTACTCTCTGCATTACTGTAACACAAATAGTAAGGACTAACTAATAACTTGGAAACTTTTCATTAATTTTAAAACAAAAAAATAAAGCGTTACCCATAAGTACTTATTTTTTCACTATTTTAAACATATAGTAATGATTTATAAAGTTTTTGAAAATATGTTTTTATACTCATTGTTTTTTCACTTCTAGTAAGTACATATATAAATGCCTATTTTTGATTTTTTGTAAGCTGGAAAGTAATGACATTTTGTACACTGAAGTCATTTATGTTTTTATCTATCAAATATAACATGCCGATACAGTTTAGATGGTATAGCGTTGGACTGACATCCTGGAGGCCCGGGTTCAACTCCCATGTGCGCACATTAAAGTTTTCTAAAAAAAAATATTTTCTTATTCAATTTTTAAAGTTATTTTTAGACTCATTATTTTGTCCTTACTGGTAAGCATATGTATAGGTAACCACATATTTTTGTATTTTTTGTAAGGTGTTTAGTAATGATATGTCATTATTTTGCACGACATCCCCATATAAAAGTAATCATATTTGTAATGACAATTGCAAGTACTTGCCATTACCACATACATATGTACTTATATAACCATATTAATGGTAATGCTTTTCTACACTGTGTATATAGTATTGTACACACATACATTCATACTTAATAGTACGAATATTTGACTACTATTCATGATTGTAAAAAAGTCTGTAAATACAGTTGTATGTGGCATAGATTGCAAAAGAAGATGAAATGAAAGTATCACTCAAAATAAACAAATGATCCTGAAAAACATTACTTACACTACAAATAAATTTGCATTTATTATACTTAAGTAGCATAACACCACCAACACCACCACCTCTACCTCCACCAACAACAACAACAACAACAACAACAGCGACAACAACATCAGAAACAACGGCAACAATAGCAATAATAAAAAAAAAATGAAATAAAACAACTGTAATAAGAATACTGGAAAAATAAAATGGACAATTTTATAATCATTTTCTTTTTTTTTTTTGTATTGTAAAGCTGGTGAAGCAGCTAAAGCACAAGTAGCTCATCTAAACTAAACTGACAATGAAAAATTTATATACATATTTATATATGAATGTAGATATGGGGCAATTCATGTGAAAAAGGTGACCTCACCGCAACTCTCCAAAATTGAGGTTAGCGGTCACAGTTGTGTTATAGCTAAGAATGTATGAGTGCTTCTCTGCTTAAAAAATCTACTCGCATCCCTATGTTGGCTTTTCCATCATTATCTTGCGGGGGAAAAGGGGTCAGCTGGGAATTGGAAACAGTCCCGTGATACGTGAAAATAGCCTCCAAAGGGGGCGGGGACTCTGCACACGTATCTGAATCGTTGCTAATTTTTTTGAATAAAGTCGGTAAGGTTACCCTAAACTAAATTTTGAAAATTTTGACTGGCCGCGAAAACAAAAAGCGCCACCTAAGAATTTTTTGTTTTCGTTTGGAAAATGGTTTTTAGACCATCTAGACAAAGAATACGTTTTCAGCCGCACCGTGAACGCCCACGAGAGTCACTTTGCCGCATGGTACCTTTATATTCGTCAAGCTTTTTGGAAAAAGGTCTCCCATTGACATTAAATGCCTCATACATAAATATTTTCATATAATGAATGATGATTGGTTGCAAAATATACAAACAGACAGACTTTGGAAAAATAAAAAAATAACAAAGATATAAAAGAAAAAAAAGAAAAAAAAAACTATAAATATTTTTTAACACTGAAATTTTATTAACATTCACATAAATATATATGGAAAACTTCAAAAATTTGAGACACTTTGTGACAAAATAAATCCATCCGCGTTAATCATTTATCTTTAAGAACGAAAAACCAAAAAAAAATATAAATATTAAAATTACAGTTTTTGCTTGGATTTAATTACAGTTTTAATTAAAGTTATTCAAAAATCTAATGTAAATATCGTTGTACTAACTGAATTTATAAGTTGTTACCATTAAAATACACTTTTAAATTCGGTTGGCATTTTATTTCTCATTCAAATATTGATGTCCGTTTTAGCGGAATTGATACTGAGCTGTAGTTGTCACTTACCGAAAGGTGTTCAGACAAAATTGCCGCTGTACCCGCTATGAATGAAAAATATGTTTTTGCTAACATTTACTCTTGATAATTGTTAATAACAAAAATATGATAAAAAAATATATTTGCGTTTAAAAATTTTAAAATGTCCTTTTTGTGTCGGTGATGCTGTTTACTGAGAAACTCAGTCCACGCAATACTATTAAAAAATTCAAATATAATTATAAATTTCATATGCAAAAAACATACAACATTACAACAATTCCAATGTGATGTTCGTATCCAGTTATTACAACTTTTCACCAAGCAGCGACGTGGAAAAAACTTTTTTAGTAAATGCATCTCCCAAGTCCAGTGACTCCGTTTTGTAACGTGAAACTTTACATGTCCTAGTTTCTAAGTAGAATCTAAAGCCTGTCCATTGTTTCTCTAAACTCAATAAACCTTGAGCAATAAGAGACATCTAAAGTCAGTTTCAAAAGGTGTTGAAAATTTTTGAAATAGCTCATATATACTATTGTATGTACTTATTATATATATCCAAATAAAAAATATTATAAATCTGTAAGGATTATTTAAGACACTTTGGAAGAAGAAAAAATATAAAAAAATTATTTTTAAATTGTCCTTATGTTTTATATTTTATCATCATATTTTATAGAGAATCAAAAAAAGAATCCATTTTATTACTTCTTTTTTTTCATAAAATTTCACTATCATTAGTGTCCGACCGAACAGTTCGGTCAGAAAATGCATTTGGTCGGTATTCGGTATATTAAGGCATAATGGAGAAATATTTATTGGGCTGATTAGATGCTATTTCGAGTGTCAAATTTAAAGAGAAGTCCGTAGTTAAGCAATGAATTCACTGGTTGGCCTCCAAAAAACTTCAAACTTCGGCTTTTTCCTTAAATTTTATACACAAAATATAATGAAATGAAATATTTCCAATACCAAAAACCCACAAAACCTACCAAATATAGTTTTTTGGCCGAACGGTTCGGTCGGTCACTAACTATCATCATAATATTCAATAATAGCATCAAAGTCAACAGCAAGTCTTCCTGTGTTTTCTATACATGTGGTAGTAGTAATAGTGCACATAAAAAGGTTGTGATAGTGTTGGTAATAGTAGTTGTCGGTGTTGTTGTACAGAGCAATAATATAAACACCCACAGCATTCAATAACATCCGGTTGCATGGCTACGATACGTTATAATAGTACATGTTTGATAAAAGAAGAGGAAAAAAAACTAGTAAAAACAACTACCCAATATTTCCGTTTAAAATAACTGCACTTTCCTTTCTTAACAATGATACTTCTCTTCATCTTCATCTTCATCTTCATATTTTTTTTTTTTTTTTGTACTCATCTTATTCATCGATAGGAAATATAAATCGTAAACAATTTATATTTTTTTTAAATCATTTTCAATATAATCCATTTTAGGTCTTATGTTTTTTATTTAATGTTTTCAAATTAAATTGCTATTATGGAAACCAATAATAGCAACAACTTACAAAATTAATCAAAAACATTGTTTTTTGTAGTTGTTAAAATTAACCCTTAAATGAAAAATAACGGCTACTTTTGTTTTGAAAATTCGTAAATATGTTGATGCCGAAAAAAGCCAAAAAAAAAAAACGTGTCACTGCAACTTTTATAATTTGATTAAAACTAACATTTAGCCTGATAAAACTTAACTAATGCAATTAATTTCATTCCAGTTAACTAATTGTAAGCAGTTTTGGTCATTTATTGAAATAATATATACAGTGGAGCTCGGTTATAACGAACTCGTAGGGCCGAATAATTTTGTTCGTCATAAGCAAACTTCGATATGAGCGTGGTAAACATTTTTAAAAATTAATAAAATGACAGATTTCGTCTTAAATTCTCATAATTTTTTAATTTTTGTGTGTAATATTGAAACAAATCTTCCATTAAATTACATTTCACACCGTTTTTAATTGTTTTTAGTGAAGTAAAATGTTGTTAAAATGTTAAGCAGATTTTTCATAAAAAATTTAGTTAGTTATAAGTTATAAGGGTAAAAATTTGTATACGAATTCGTTAAAGCGTCCAAAAATTTAGTTCGTTATATAAAAAGTTCACAATAAACGTTGTTCGTTATAGCCGTTTTAATTTGTATGAAATATTTTAGCAAATGCTATGGGACCAGAAAAATGATTAGTAATAAAAAAAGTCCGTTATAAGCATACTCCACTGTAAATTCTTTTATAATCTTGTATTTTAAAAATTTTATTGTTGTCAAAATGTATGATGAATTGCAAAAATTGTCGACACTTTGAGGCAAAATATTTTCAAAAAATTGTTATGTGTGATATGAATAACCTCTTGTGTCTGCATTAGCCGATGTTTAAGCTTGCAAAATCCATCCGCGTTAACCATTTATCTTAAAGACCATGGCGGTTTTAAGTTTAATTTAATTAAAAATCTTAAAATTTCAGTTTTTGCTTGGATTTAATTAAAGTTCCATGAATTTTTAAATCTCATTATATTTACCACATGTCTAAATATGTAAAAAAATACACCCAAAAAATGTTTGTCATGCATTATAACTTTTAAAAAACAGCGATTATTTTGGAAAATAGGCACCTTTTGCCGGTTTTATGATATTTAATTGGGTTTTTGAACAAACTTTTTAAAAAGAGGCAAATAAAATCTAATATGGCAATAACATATTGGATTTTGGACTTGAAGTAAAACAATATTCTAACTATAAATATTATTAAGTACTTTCAAATACACAAAATTTAACATTTTATATCAGGACGATTTTTGAGGTTATGAAAATGTTGTTTGCTTCATAAAATTTAAAGACCTTAATTAAGCTAATAAAAATCTTTTATTTGATGTACACTTTTGTACGCGGAATTGATACAGCGCTTTAGTTGTCTCAAAGCGAAATCTGTTTGAAAAATGCTGCCGCTGTACTCTCTAGAAATGAAAAAAAAAAGAATATTTCTTTTGCACTTTATCAATTTAGTCCGTTGTGTAGATTAACTCTAGATACCTAACTATGTTTTTATAAAGAATGCAAAAAAAAATAAAATAAAGTTCATAAAATGTTTGTGTTTAAAAAAAATTTTAAAATGTCTTTTTGACTCGGCGATGCTGTTTATAAAGAAACGCTAGACAATTCATCTAGATAGAAAGTTAGACTTTAGCTCGCACATATCATCAACAGTAAATAAAGCTACTGGAGTTCTTGGGTTCATCAAACGCTTGAGCAAAGATCCATATACTACAAAACAATTATTTACAACGCTGGTCAGACCGAATATTCTGGAATATGGTTCTGGTGTGTGGGACCCTCAATACCTTATCCATTCAAACTCTATTGCATTTTGCATTCGTGGCCTGAATTGGAATCCAAATGTTAATCTGCCTTCATATTAACATCGCCTTTCACTTATTAAACTACCTACACTAAAAAGCCGTGGGCAAATGCTGAATGTGTCCTTCCTGCTTAAGTTGATGAATGGAAGTCTTAATTCGCCATATCTGCTAAGTTAAATAAATATGATTATTTCTTTTCATTGTTCAAGAAATTATGAATTTTGAAATGATAAATATTATAAATCTAACTTTTCTAACTTTGATCCATTTCGTAGAATTTGCGACGAGTTTAATGTGTTGTTTCAGTTAATTGATTTTAATAAAGGTTTAGATATTGCAAAGAGGGATATAATTTTATATTTAAATTTTTTAAATTAGATAACTAATCTTAGTTTTTCGATTGTATAATATTTTTAATAGTATTTAATGTTCATGGTCTGTACGGATTATTTCCATAGATTTAAATAAAATAAAAATAAAAAAAATTATTTTAAATGTCAGACGCAAAAAAAATGTTATGCCAATTCCTTACATGTTTGTTATCATTGTATCCCGTTATTGGTGCGCTGACATCTAGATCAAACTGTATGATATTACACCGTTTTTTAAATACTGTTCTCAAAACTCATTTTTATTAAACGGCGCAAAAACCATAAGGAAAAAACAACAAAAGCTTAAAAATTGGTACGCAAAATAATAAAATGCAGGGACCGTAAATAATGATTATTGCTCGTTTTTTTAAATCAAAAAATCAATCACTTAGAAGAGACATAAAAAAAAATTGATTGCACCATTATTATTATTTTTTGACAATCTTTGCATATCCGTCATGATTTTTAAATTTTTGATTTTTAAAGTTTTCTTCAATGGTAATGATTATTTTTGAGTAATAATAAAAAAAATCAGCCGTAATCATTATTTTTGAGCAAAAAAAATAAAACTCAAAAATAATCATTATTTATGATTTTTATTTTTTTCGCTCAAAATAAAACTCACTTTTAATGTGTGGAATGGACATATCTCAGGAAGTAGTAGGAGCTTATCGAAGATTTTGATATCAATCTCTTCTTTGGAAGATTCTCTAGCATCAATCATATTTGTGGGTGAGGTTTAAGGGGTTAATTTTTAATTTCAAAATAGGGCTTTTTTTGCCGTATTTTGTGAAAGTAACAATGTGTGGGATGGACATATCTTAGGAAGGAGGAGGAGCTTATCCAAGATTATGGTATCAATCTCTTCTTTGGAAGATTCTCTAGCAGATTAATGCATCAATCATATTTGTGGGTGGGGTTTAAGGGGTTAATTATTAATTTCAAAATAGCGCTTTTTTGCCGTAAAGTCAAAATCTGGAAGCTCGATTTTCACCGTAGACGTATGGTCTAGTGAACTTTTTTGCTCAGTACAATCCCAAGAATCAGAAACGCGAAGCGCCCATTAAGATTTTTTTCCTTCCATACTAATCGCCCCACCCTAATATGTATATATATTTACACCTACATGAAAGTGAATTTTTTTTTGAGCGAAAAAAATAAAAATCATAAATAATGATTATTTTTGAGTTTTATTTTTTTGCTCAAAAATAATGATTATTGCGGATTTTTTTATTATTACTCAAAAATAATCATTACCATTGAAGAAAATCCTTAAAACTCATAACATAATCATTATTGTGTAATTTTTATTATAAAACTGATAAAATGAGTGAAAAACTCTTTTAAGTTTCAAGTAAATTTTTTCATTTTTCGACTTTTAAATGTCAATCAACTCTTTAGGTGAAGACAATTCAAGGTGAAGCGATGCATTTTATAGTTTGAAATTATAATCTACCCAACCCTGTCCATAGTTTCGCACAATTCAAAAAACCTTGAGAAATTAGAGACATCTATAGTAAGTTTTAACAGGTGTCGGCAATTTTTGAAATTCCTCATACAATGATGTAATATTATCATATACAAAAACATCATAATAATGTGCATGATAAGGTTAATTCAATTCATTAAATTGAATATTCTGGTATATAATTATATTCAATGTAGTGCATTCATATCATAAAAATAAAATCTTGCAAATTTCTAATAGTTTCTTTTATTTTCAAAGTAAAGTAATTTGAATTTATTTAAATTTAATTTTGTCTAACGTAAACTTTAGATTTGCTAAAACCGTTTTAACAACAATTTCTTCATAGAAGAAACTACTAGTGGAATGTATGTATGCAGATGTGATCGCTCACTAAGTAATATTAAAAATCAGTTTTTTACTTAACTGGCAGATGATAGAAAATAAAAGATTAGCGGTTTAATTATTAAATGGAAAAATATATATTAATGGCGAGCAACTTTTCCAAAAAAATAATCTGAGTTTATCTTTAACCACAGATATTTACATATAAATTTGACATTCATAAATATGAATAAGCCCTAAACGTTTGTTATTTTAGGAAAAGTTAGCAGGCCTAAGATATATAAATCCTGATATAAAAGACTGTATCAAATCATCATAATATAAGAAACATGTTATACTATATCGCCTGTAGTTGAATACACTGCGTATACTTAATATTAATACAAATACTTTTAGGGGGAAAAAAGAAAACAAAAAATTATTTTTGAATAGTGTTTATATACTGCAAATCTTTGGAAATAAGAAGGTCGATAACTGGAATAATAAGGTCGATAACTGGATACTTTTCTATTACAAACCCAATAATTTTAACAACGGCATGACCATTCTGATATCACCTTAGAATATCCAGAATTAAAGTAATAAGATTTTTTTTTTTTAAATTGTTAGTGAAAATTTCATTGTCAGTCTCAACTTAATTCTCATTTGTTTTAACAAATGGGATATATAAGTGTTTGAGTTTGTGCATGAGGTTGCCACTGCTTTCTAAACTTGAAAATCCCCGAAATGGAACCATCAACAAATTCTTGAAAGTGGTCAATTAATAAATTGAAAACAAAAAACTCTATAGATTATTTGTTAGGACAATATCCTAATAAAGAAATGTAGAGTATGACCTTGAACTTGAATAAATTTTCATTTTCATGATTTGTTTTTAATTTTATTTTCTATATTAGATATTAATTTAAAATTTAAAAATTGTTAACTAAAAATTGAATAAATAAAATTTGTATGTGGAAAAATAAACATTTTGTAATAAATAGATGACTTGTTTTTACTTACGTCGGTGACATGTTAGTCCTTACTTACAGGTAAAGAGTTGTCAAAAACCTTTTATTTAAATCTTTAATTTTTAAATCGAATATTATTTTCAAATTGTCAAATATGCAGTAAAAATTTAACTACCCAAGTAAAAAAAGTACTTTGTTAATTTTCATATTATATATACATAATTTTATCCTAATCTGATACAATTAGACAATATTTGATACAATTTGACATTACATTATTAATTATAATTAAATACAGTTTGGTAAATTTTATCCGAATTTTGTGCTCGTACAAATGTATCAAATTTTATATAATGTGATACATTTACACCCAATTAGATACAAATGTATACAAATATATGCAATTATATGTGATATATGTAATCATATATAGAGATCAATATGTAATATAAAGAAATATATGATTATATATTTGAGATATAATTTTATATGAATAGATATTTTGCAACATTATAAATAACTGTAATATATAGCTATAACAAAACTTTTTTACTTGGGTATATTAATGTAGAAACGAACTTAATATGCCATATTAACATTTTAATATGTTAATTTTATGTTAATAATGAGCGGTCAATAATACCAACAGTTGCGAAGTAATGCGAGTTTAACTTATTACCAGGTAACTTGTTCCGTAATACCAACCAATTACCGAGGTTTTGCTGGCTGGTTACACAATTAAACCGGTTATTTCTCTTTTCGCAAACATGTTAAGTGAAAAGGAAAAATTTCGATGAAGCTTATTTATACGCATATTTTGGTTATGGAATGTCAAGTCTGGTTAACTAGATACAATTCGTTTACTAATGGAACTTCTGCTGTAGATATTTGTATAAGGTGGCGCAAAAATAACCTTCCGATTTTTTTTTTTTATTATGTATTTATTATGTATAGCATTTTCTGATAGGAGGTTTACTTTTGCGCCACCCTATAGTTGTTTGAGTTGTAATGCAATAATCTTTATTTCTCAGTGAAAACAACAGTCATTTGTAGAAGAAATTTAGTTTTTAACTACTTATGAAGTTCATTTAAAAAAACAAACCACATTAAATTAATGTATTATGATTTCAAATTCATTTTATACAATAGTTTTTTTTTATTTGCGGGTTATAATGGTTAACACGTTGGACTGTTACGCAGATGGTCAAGGGTTCGATTCCGGGGGACGACACCATCAACATACATATAATGATTTTTTTTTTCAATAACCAATATCCTAATGAATATATTTTAACGAAAATATAAAATTTTATTTCATTATCATATTTTTTATATTTTTTAAAAAATGTATACACTGTTGTGTACACGTGTAGTCAAAGGGTTAAAAAGTTACGCATAGTGATACAATAAAATTATTTGGTAAAACAATTCAAAATTTTAACCAAAACAAAAAATGTAAAACCACGTTATAAGCCACAAAAAAGTTTAATCTACAACAAAATGTTATAACGTGTGTACAAATAATTCGAAACAAATAATTTAGCAAAAACCTACAGACAGCTATAAAAGCATGAAACAAACAACGACAATATGTTAACAGGTGTAAATGACAGACAATATGTATACAACACGCACACATTCACAAGTAGAACTATAAACGCAATCTAAAAAGTTGACAAATAAATATCTCGCTCAAATAAGGTCATTAAACCTTTTTTAAAAGAAACTTTATAGGAGATTAGAAAAATGTGAAAAGCTTTTATTGAATTAATATTGAATTCTTATTTTTTTATTTAGAAGCATAAAGCAATTTTTATCTACACTCCAAAAAGTTTGACAGCAGAATCTACTGACAGTTAAAACAACTGTAAATTCAGTTAACAAGGTGACAAAGGTAACAACAGTTAAAAAACTAGAAATGTAGTTGTTTTAAAAATGTTAAAAATCCACTAACCATGTCGTAAAAACAACTGACAAATTTTTACTGCAACAATTTTGAAACAACAGCAAAAATTGGTAAGAACTACTGTTTTATAACAGTTATTTTTTCGGTATTTTAAAAGTATTTTTTTTTTCAATCACAATAAAAAATTGTGTTTTCTACATCCTACTTAAAACCCAAAGTCAAAATTCCAAACTGTGCTCCAGTTATGAAGATTTTATGCATTTGAGCTACAATGAAATTTTCTTATAATTATTTGCAAAATATGAATATATCAATAATAACAAATACAAACTAAACGGGAATTTTTAAAAACTCGACATAATCTCATATTTTTAAATATCTAATAAAAACTAACTTTTTACTTTATTTTCTCTTCTGCTTTTGATCTAATTTTTCTTTTTTTTTACTATTTATCTTTCATTACTTGAACACTCCTTTCTGGGTATGTCACGAAGGACAATGTATAGTCTGAGCTGCAACTTTCTTATTCGATTAAAAATTATCTAATTTTTTTTTAATAACATATAAATATAAATATTAATTATACTAAAAATTCAGAACTATACAGAGGGAAATTTTAGTGGATAAAAAATATTGAAAGTTTACAGTAAACTAATAAAACTTTTCGTCCGAAAATGAACGAATAATATCTTAAAATTAATGAAAAGCTTCATTATTCTTTTTGTAAAAGTGTTTTTAATGAAACTTCTAAATCGAATAAATGAAATTTTAAACATAATTTTATTTTCCATAAAATATAATGAAAACCTGTGTCATGAGAAGATTCAATGCAGGAGTTCCAGTGCAGGAGTTCCAGTGCAACTTCTTAGCTTCTATGCAAAAATTCATTAACATTAGTTATGAAATTTTTTTTATTTGTGTGTATTTGTAAAATTGGCAATATAAAATTCTATTGACATTTTTAGATTTAAACCCTTTTCCAAACTCCATTAACTTATGCTAATCTAATTTATTTAAAAACATAACTTGCTAGAATTTAACCCATATTCGCTCACATTTTGGAAAAGTAAATGAAATTGTTCCAGAAAAAATTATTCGTATATACAGGGCAATAAATACTGGAAGTAAATGGTCATGAAATTTCCCAAAGTGAATGAAAATTTGCTTTAGCTCTATGAAAAATCTTCATAATTTTAAGGAAGCTTTTTCAGAAATTTTTAATATATGAAATATTTTATAAAATTTAGTGGGACTTCATAGATCTAATGCAAAAATGTATTGATATCACAAAGATAATTCTCTCAGAGTGATTTTTCCAATAGCGCGACAGTTGACTCGAAAAGCTTAATAACCTATGTCAACTAAGTAAATGGATAAAATTTAAATATAATTTTTCAAAATGCATGTACATAAATAAGCATTATTGTAAATATTCAAAAGGAAAAAAATTCAAAATTTTAGTGATTGAAAAAAAAAACAGTTTAAGAAAAAATGTCTATGACATGCTTGGACGGTATCCTAAAACGAAGTGATACATCATTTCCTTAAGGAACAAGTACCATGTAGCACAATATCTTCCATATCCAAACGGTTTGAAAATGGAGAGACAGCAACCAGGACAAATTGGGGCATCAAATCGTAAGTTGGACAGAAAATTTCGCGTTTCCAAGGAAACAATTCGTATAAACTTACTCCAAATGAAGGTGGAACACTACCAGAGGAAGACAGTACCAAAATAAAGTTAAAAAAAAAACAATTGGCAGAAATACCAACAAAATGCAGACAACTGAGAAAAAACATAATAAGAAGTTCAAATAATTTTTTATGATGAAAAATACTTTTCTTTTGCTTGGAACAACGGACGTATTAATTCTAGATTATATTCTAATGAGTTGAAAAAAACTCACCACACGTTACGATATTCGTCCAAAGCGAAGTTTGAACCAAAAGTACTAGTGTTGGCAGCCATTTCGGCAAAAGGATTCAAAAGCTATGGCTGTAAACGCGGATGTTTATATTAATAAATGTCAAGTAAAACTGGAAAAATTTATTAGAGATAGACACTCTAAAGATGACATATTATTTTTGCTAGATTTAGTAAGCTGTCATTAAGCCAAAAATACGTTAGAAAGTCTTAATACAAAAAAAACATATCTATTGCACCGAAATACACAAAGCCTCCAAACGTCCCAAAAGCACGTCCAATTGAGGACTTCTGCCATCTGTTATGCCAAAAAGTGTATGAAAATGGTAAGGAAGACAAATTCACTGAACAATTGAAGAACAACTTTCAATCAGTGTAAAAAAAATTGACATGAATGTATTTTTAAACATTAAAAATCATCAAGTTTTCAAAGTACTTCCTTTCTATTTTTCCGATTTTGCAGAATTATGCAAAATTGTTCATGATATTTTTGTTTGCGTTTGCTATAGAATATCAAATGAAGTTGAAAACCGTCACCTGAGATACAAACTTCTGATGACAGAGTTTTTGTTACAAAAGCAGCTTAACAAAAATTGTTATACTTTTTAAATGTTAAAGAGATGACGACAACTAAATGGGATAAAATTTAACACACACAAAAAAAAATAAATAAAAATTGGGCTGTGGCTCGAGAGTAACATTGGTTTTTCTTTTCCTGTTTTTTTTCCATTTTTTTTTGATAAAAAGGTAATAAAATTTACTACAACAAATGTGGCATTAAATTTAAAGGAAATAAACAACATAAGACTTCAGAGGTACTCAAAATTAATTAATTAATTTCGAAATTAGTTTTCAATTATTTTAAAAAATGGAATAATCATTATTATTTAGTGAGACCAAATTTTTTTATTTCATTTTGCCAAAATGTTTTTAAGTTTTTGTATTACACAGGCATCATGTGCTCTTTAGATTGCTCTCTTTGTGTTAGTTATCCTGCTCTTTGCTTAGTGTAGTAATAACTGTTTATCGCGCTTGCTCTTGAATGTGCCGGATGCTGTATGCTACAAAACTACAATTTTCAAGTGCTACAAGAGACTGTGTTATATTTTTCTTCAACTCTACACTATTTTTCCATTTTGTAGGTATTGAATATTAAACGGAATAAACTGTTACAAGCTTTCAAATCAAGTCAGTACAAGTCTTGTGATTTTTGAGCACAGGACAACGGAGAGTGTAGTTTAGACAACAATACAGTGATAAAGACAAAAAAAAACGAAATTTAGAAAAGAAAAAAAATATATTTAATAAAAATTACAATAAAAAAAAATACTCTCAAGACAAAATTAGAAAACCCGTTATAATATTAACTTTTATTTTTTAAAAGTGAAAACAAAATAAGTGATACAAAATCTAGACTCTACTAAAAGTTTTGTGCATTTTTCTTTATTTTTATGGCTTTTAACATTTTATTCCTAAACAAGTTTGGTTTTGGCTAATGTCAAAATTCTATTTGACAATTGTATTATTTGACATTTTAAAAGTGTAGACTTATTTTTTAGTACTCAAAGCCAGTACTAAATATCTGTAGACGTCATTACCATTGAAAACAAACACACATCCCTATTTTCAAACACAAAGAAACAAGTAGAGAAAGAAGAAAAAGAAAAAGAGGAAGAAACTAAAAGATAAACAAATAACAACAACAGCAAAATACAATCACATATATGGAAACTAATGTTCGCTCGTTTGTTTGTTTGTTTGTAAATAAAACCCGGCTAAGACAAGGTCAAAATCATTAAAAATATATTTTGTTAAGCGTTTGACATTTTATTTTTGAAAATTGAATCAGTAAATTAAGCAGCATATTTTTTTTTTTGAGCACGTGATTTAATTCAACCTCAGTGACGTCACAAAGGGAATTTCAAATCCTTCATAGAGGGTAATGACGTCAGCATTTGAAATGTCATTGTTACTTAATTAAACAATTATTTTCAATACAACAACAACTGCAACAAAACATAGGTGAGTGCAGAGCAGAGCACGGTGCATTATCATCAATATGTCTGCTCTACACTACAAGTCGACACTTTGGAGTCATTTAAAGTGGCTGTGTCTTTTGGTGGTTTTCATATTGTTGTGCGAAAGTGTTCAGGCAAATCCAGATGCTAAACGTTTGTATGATGATTTACTCAGTAATTATAATCGTTTAATAAGACCCGTTAGTAATAATACAGATACAGTATTGGTAAAATTGGGTCTTAGGTTATCGCAACTTATAGATTTGGTAAGTTTGGCAAATTATCATGCATTTGGAAATTTATATCATGTACTATCTATATATATATAATTAATTCACCTACTTCAAACATACATAGAAAATCGATCAATGCAACAGAATTTTGTTTAGAGCATTTAATTTCAGTTGAGTTGAGTTTATGCAACTAAGCCATTCGGTTGTCACAAAGAATCTGTTCTCTCTGAGAAGAAATCCAAGACCTCAAACTCAATTATTTAATTAACAAGGGAGGTCTTCTGAACTTTAAATATGTTGCAGATAATAAAAATTTAAAGGACACGTATTTTTCTTAACTGCTCAATCTCATGTTCAGGGGTTTCCAGGAAAATGTTGGTAATGGGTATGATAAAGTAATACATTACCTTGTAATGTATACTTCTTACCTGTATCATTAATTTGTAACAAAAACTAATGAGTTACCGATAATTGGTTACAGAATGCATTACTTTGTAATGAATACTCCTTACCTTCGGCATTATTCCGAAGCATAAAGTAATGAGTTGCCAATAGTTGGTTACATAATACATAACACTGTCATGTATACTCCTGACCTTCACCATTATTTTGAAGCATAAACAATAGAATTTCAATTGCATCAACAGTGATAACCAAAAAACTCGACAGTTGCAACCGAACCATTCGATTGGCTACAAATAAAAGCACAAAAACATCCACTTTGAAAGGATAAACTAATTTATTGAAACAAATTCTTTTAAAAATAATTCATTTGCCATCCTTATTCAATTCGATATATAAAACTAACGGTAACAAAGTATCGGGCTTTTAAGCTCGTTCAATATAAATGAAAATCTTAATATGAAATCATTTCTTGAAAACAGTTTCATAGACTTTGTGAATAAAATGTTTGCTAATTTTTATTTGAAATTTAGAAAATATCATCTGCAATTAAAGGCTGAAACATAATTAGCTTAAGTGATTTAATTCAGGTGTTGGTATGAAACTGAGATTTGTAATTACAAACTATTTATATTTAAAAAATAATTATTTTCATTTCATACACTCAGGGAAAAAAGTTTCATCATGTTGATGATATAGTTTCAGAACTCGTTTGTCATCAAAAGTTTCATAAAAATGTATGACAAATGTTTAAAAATAAAAATTTATGAAAGTATTTCATAAAAACTTATGAAACTTCTTCATCAACTTCTGGATTTAATTTCTTAAAATTTAAAAATTTAAAAAAAAAATAATAAAGCGATGTTAGCTTTTTCCAATAAATCGTTAATACCAGATAAACCCCCGGACCCAAAAAATGAAAGTGTTGATTTTCAGTAAAAATTCCATATTTTACAAATATGCATCTCTTTTTTCAAATCGAGAGTGGACAAATTTGAAAAATGTTCATTTAAAAAAGAAATTGTATAAAAAATGCCTTGCTTTTAATCGCTGAAAGGTTCATTCTGCAGTCAAAAAGAATAAAAGTAAACCATTTCAGTGCATTTTAAATGGTGATAATCCGATAAATATTACATGAAAGGTCCGCCATCTAACGTTTTTTTTCAGCTAGTGCTTATTTCGTGAATAGTAACACTTAGCTCATGTCTGATTTGACAGATAATTAGTTTTATCCTTCCGCTGAACGAATATGGTCCGTATGTTCGTTATCTTGTGAAAAAAAGTGAAAGAAACTGGCATCCTCATCGATAAACCAAAGCGTGAAAAGCCAAAAACTGTGCGTACACCCGAGAATATTGATGCTGTGGCAGAAAGTGTGCATGAAGCGCCTACAACATCAATTCACCGTCGTTCTCAACAATTGAACATTTCGGAGACATCATTGAGACGAATTTTGCATAAAGACCTTGGTATGGACGTCATACAAAGTCCAATTGGTTCAGGAGTTCAGAAAAAAAAGTTACTTGGCGGACCCTTTAATATACGATTATTCAAATTTACACACTTTTTGCATTTTTCAAAAAAAAAAAAAAAATCGCGCAGAAAAGCGAGGATTTTTTTGAAATTTGAAGAACGAAAAACGCCAACCAGAATTAAATTGAAAACAGAAGAATGATGGTCAACAAATGCCCTTTTCAAAATTACGTTTAAAAATTCAAAATCGGTTAAAAAATTACTACCTTACAAATATTTAAAACCGTCAGTCGAAAATTTTAGGGTATATTGGAACTTTTCTAATACACTTCCGCTATACTTACAACCTACACTAGGTCATTTGAAAAGTGAATGCAATTTAATTTTTTTTATAGCACCGTATAATTTATGTTTTAAAAATACATATTGAAGCTAAGATGTGTAAAGTTTAAACAAACTGGCAAATGATTCCCTTTCTAACCCACTCTAAAGTGGAAGCAAAAACTTTCTAAAAGCATATAAAAATGCTAGACATGAAGTAAAACCGAGGAAAACTTAAACGCTTTCGTTGCGGGAACTTTTTCACTATAGAGAAAATATATTTGTTTTGTTTATTCATGCTCTACACCGTTATGCAATGGTATTTTTCATATTTGCAATATATGCATTTTTGGAAGCGTAACATGATCGTTGCACGATTCAAGAGTCAATAAAATTTATATTAATCACGAAGGTTGTGATGTGGTGAGCTTGGGTTAAGAAAATGTTTTGATGCGTAAGTCCAATTTTTTGCCAAAATGATCAACGTCACCCGAATCTCTATCAAAAACGATAAGTGATTGAAAATTATTAAAAACATATTCGGATTCAGAATTTCCAAATCTGTACAGCACAAGTACTTTGATCCCAAGAAAGAAATATTTTGTAAATTTGGAACCAGCATTATTCGATTTTTGTAATATTGTTGCTGTTTTAAAATAAATGCATTTCAATTTATTTCTTGACCTACATCAAGCAAATTGTTCACAGAAATTTTAGTACAAATTGCTAAATAAAAATGGCTAACTCAATGTTAAAACTTCATTGATAAAGTCATAAAATACAACTGTTGCAAATCCAAAATCTACACTGTGAAGAGTGAGAAAAAAACATTTCTGTAACCAACAAAATTCTCGTGTTAAATTACTAATAGGGAATGATTTTGTTATTTTTTGGTTCTTTTACATCAAAGATTTATTGCTTTTCAATATAATATTCAACTAAAGTAAACGATTTATTTTTTACTTAAGGGGGACTTTCTTTTGAAGTTATAAAAGTTTTTACTACATAAATACCTACTTACATACACGTTTTAATAAACTTTTGCACTTAATTCATTTATTTAGTTTTAACTACAGAAATTCCAACAACAACTAAATAGTTACAAAAGTACTTACACATACATACATATGTATAAACTATGTATGTATGTATGTATACTATACATCTGTACTTATAATGTTGAATTTAACAATTCCTTGGCATTAAACAATCTTTTGGCAAAATGTCCATTTTCTTCGTGTTGTTGACAAGTATGTCTTAAGTTCAATATATCAAATAGTAAATGTATGCATGTGTGTGTGTGTGAAAGACTCTATATGGGTGTGTTTGTGTAAATCAACGGTACTTTAAAACAAAAAGAATCAATTTGCTTTACTACGACAAACAGTAGACTACAACAATAAAGAATATATCGATATGACGTTAAAATATTGAAAATTCAATTTGTTTTAAGTGTATCGCAAGAATTGAGGGTTCTTTTTTATGATTCCCTTTTGCAAACATTTATACTCAAACACACCTACACTCTCATACATACACATGCACACACACACACACACACATTACTTACAAATGTCTATAATGGCATTATGCTGTAAATAGTAGGAGTGCTAAACGTTAACACAAAGAACAACAAAATAAATCAGAATAAAATGTAACGAAATAAAGAAATGTTTTACTGATTATATTGACATTAAAATGAAATTGTAAATATAGTACATACATACATACATACATATATTTGTCTGTACCTACTACAACTACATTATATTAACATTCAAAATCGAAAATATCATTGGAGGGAGACAATACATAATTTTCTTTTCAACTCAATTGTTTTGATAGACGCAAGGCTAGAAAATTGTTGTCGCTGCCGTTGTTGTAACGAAGGAGGTGTTAGTAAATATTTAATACAAAAAATACTATTATATTTTCAATATCACTTTAGAATTGAAATAAAAAAAAATATATTGCTTTTTTGCCAATAAAATTTAAACAACTTAGAAAGAAAACGAGTTCTCGGGGGGGAATAGAAGTATTCGAAGAGAAAACATATTAAAAGCGGTTTAGAAATGAAATTTGTGTTTTCTTTTTTCAAGGATTTCACAGTTTTGGTGAAAACAAGTGAACAAATTAAATTTGATTTATTTTTAAATATTCATACGAAATTCATTCTTATATATTAAGGTGGGTCGTTTCAAAAAAAAAAAAAAAATCAGTGGCCCCTGAAAATAAATTTTGTCATTTTCTAAGAATATTCACGGAATATTACGTGCTAGACCATTTTCAAAGAAATTCCAACTTTTTAGTTTTTTCAAGATATTTTTTTTTTGTTCCAAGAAACTTTAAACAAAAAGCGATATTAAAAATAGAAATAAAATTTTTTTTTTAAAAATATATATAAACCCTTTTTTTAAAACGGTCCAGCTCAAAAAATGGTATAGCTTTTGCGAAAAAATGCAATATTTTGGGAATCATCATTAAAAATGTCACAGTTTAAACAAAATTGTTGTGTTTGGACCCACTTTATTCTACATAACAAATTTGTATTCTAGTTTTTAAGTGCGCCATTATCAAAGTATACATTTTCTTCATTCACACTTTTTCTCCAAATATTAAGGGAATGCGGCTCTGCTACCTGGTTTTTGGGCAATATAAAACAAAGTGGAATACTCCAAATCCAAGTACGTCAGCTTATAGGTCAACTCTTTAGGCATTTCTTTGCTATATATAATTTTCTTGTGGCAACTAATATACAACATTTTTATAACGATTTTCAAAACAACTCAAAAGGTCCACCTTAGCGAGCATGTTTACGTTTTTTGTATGGTTCACACGTTTTATGTATCATTGAAACCTTATATGTGACTAAATAACTATTTTGATTGCGGTAAACAAACAAACAATTGCGGTAAACAAATGATATAGACAGTTAAAGTAATCTGTAAGTCATTTAAGGAAGACTAAAACTTGAAGAAAAAATCAAAAAATATCAATGGTCCAATTTTTCCCTTTTTTTTGTATATACATATTATATTCTCTTTTGAAAACAATTAGTTTTATTAAAATTGTGAAATTTTTGCCGTTTGCAAAAAAAGAAAAGATACACACAGAGAAATAAAATGCCAACCGAATTGAAAAGTGTATTTCAATGTTAATAACTTATAAATTCAGTTAGTACAAGGATACTTACATTAGATTTCTGAATATTTTGGGTGCTGCAACTAAAATTCAGTTCAATTAACCGAATTTAGTTGCGAAAACTAATGTTCAGTTGTGCCAACCGACTGAAATTCATAATAACCGAGTTCGAGTGGTACTAACCGAATTTCAGTTGGCAAATGGCTAAATTTTTCTCTGTGTGTACAAACAAACACAATCATTAAAAGACTTACACAGAATGCAAGCGAGATTGATTCAGTTCATTTAATTTTTTTCTTGTATACTACACATCAAACAAAGGCACGCATGTGTACATAAAAATTGTGTATATTAAAAAAATATAAATAAAACAAAAGAGGAAAGGAAAGGAAAAAGAGGGAAGTAAAAATGCAAAGAGGAAAGGAAATCAAAACAGAAGAAGAAAAAAGAAAAGAGGTTTCAAAATTTAATAGTTTTTGTTAAGCTGATATATTCAAAATAAATATAAAGGGATCAGTTAAAATTTCAGGATGTCAACAAGTTAGTGCAAGGTACACAATTTTGTTAATATTCAAAATATCGAATCCAAGGGTTTGGTCAGGAAAAAATTATTGAAATAAGTGAGTAGGTTTCATACAAAAAACACCTCATCACTTCTGTTTTGATTTATAAAAAAGTCTTTTAGAAATGACTTTTTATTTTTATTTCGGAAGTTTTCGGATTTCGGAAGTTTAAGCCATTTCTGCAAATTTAAATTTATTGTTGTACCGATTTAGTTATATTCAATATTGTATTCCCTTTTCTGTTGTCAATTAAAACAGTTATTCCAACTATACTGAAAAATAAGTTTTCAAATACAAATTCCTTAATTAAATGTGTGGTTTAAGAGCAAATTTTCCGTTTTTAGTGCAAAAATGCTCTAAAAAAATTACTTTTTAGAGCATTTTTCTGGTTGGTTTGGTTAATATACACTTTTGAGGATACAAATTTGAAAAAAAAAATATACTTTGATTCTAGTAAACCGAATTTTAAAATTTTTCTCTCAAAATTATTTAAAAAAAAATATCTAAGATTTTTTAAAATTGTTCTTTACCATTTCGTACCATTTACAACATTTATGTAAAATTTTACCATTTTCGGATTATATAAACCTTTTTGGTCGCAATCGTCTTGCAAACACATTTTTTCTCTGCGTGTGTATATTATGTACGCCTATAATATACAACAAAATAAATTTTATTTTTTTCAGAATTTAAAAGATCAATTCTAACTACCAACGTTTGGTTGGAACATGAATGGCAAGATCATAAATTCAAATGGGACCCTTCAGAGTATGGTGGTGTGACGGAACTGTATGTCCCATCGGAACATATATGGCTGCCCGATATAGTGTTGTACAACAAGTAATAATTATAATTACTCATCTGACATATTTTTTTTTTTTTTTTTGAAAAATTTACACAAATCTATTACAGTGCTGATGGCGAGTATGTGGTCACAACCATGACAAAGGCTATTTTACACTATACTGGAAAAGTGGTATGGACACCGCCAGCCATTTTCAAATCATCCTGTGAAATAGATGTGCGTTATTTTCCATTTGATCAACAAACATGTTTTATGAAATTCGGTTCATGGACATACGATGGTGATCAGGTAAGAACTAATGAATCATAGGAATGAAAAAACAATAATCAAAACTTAAATTGTTACACTTAATGTATTGAAATATAATTAATATCTAATTTTATTTTTTTTTTCCTTTTGTTAACTCTTTTTAGATTGATTTAAAACATATTAATCAGAAAAATGACAAGGATAATAAAGTTGAGGTCGGCATTGATTTACGTGAATATTATCCCAGTGTAGAGTGGGATATTTTGGGTGTACCTGCTGAGCGCCATGAAAAATATTATCCTTGCTGTGCTGAACCATATCCTGGTGAGTAATTAAAATTGTATGAGTTACAATATCATTTTAAATAAAAACAGACACGTTTAATTATTTAATACCAAATAAATCCTTAAATCTTCTTTTTGTATGAGTCTACAAATACACATCCATAGAAATGTAAATTTAAATGCATAAAATCAAGCCACATATTACAAATGTAAATAAATGCAAACAAATACCATTAGATATAAACAACAACTACAACAACAACAACAACAACACAAATAAACCTCAAAAGACAAAAAATATAAAGTGACACAATGGAGGAAGTGGATAGAGAGTAAAGTCAAATATAAACAGAAGTTGATATACGATGCTTGACTTAATTGAAATCCTTTAGGATTTGGTTTTTTATTGAAAAAACAACATTCGTGCCCTACTGAAACACTAATACAGTGTAACTTAGTTAAAAGCAGTACATACAAATCGAGGCAGTTTTAAAAACACAGCTGTTAACAAGTCAAAAAAAAAACTACTAAACCTAAAAATATTAGTTTTTTAGACGTTTTGCAATTAATTGTTTATTAAATTTTATACAAAATCGTCCTTGCGATAACCGAGAAGTTGCTTTGATTGAGGTTTGCGTTAAGTGAGGTGTCTCTGTTTACACACACACATATAAAAATAAACAAACAGATATATGGGTTGAACCATCTCAATTCAACTTAAAATATAACTGTTTCCAAAACTGCTAAATTTCGATAGGTAGAAAGTAGATCACAGAACTGAGATACAAAATCGTACTTACTTAACTATCATTTTCTTGATAAGTGTGATAGGTACGAAAATCACCAAAGTCGCATTTAAAAGGTTATTAAATTACCTTTGATTTGGTATACATCATGATTTTTTTATTTTGAAAGGTCAAAGGTCACTTTTCGTGACCTATAAGTCAGAAGGCTATATCTCTGAAAACGACTTTTTTTAAATTAAAAAAAATATATATATGCAAAAGACGGTTTTCTACAGTTGTGAGTAATTTCAAAAGGAAGTATTTTTGAATCCAGAAATATAAATCATATCGTAAAGGTAGGTATTTTACAATTCAAAACTATGTAACAAGAAGAGTCCGTTAATGAATTCCCGCTAATTGCAATGAAATTTGGATACGTTATAAAGAATCAAAAATTAAGACACACATGTTTTTATTAAGCAGCACAATCTCACATTAAGGGGTTACAAATTTTCTGTATTTTGCGTTTTTTCATATTTCTCCCATAGGAACTATACATTAATTTGGTATTTACTGAAAAGTATTTCAAATGCGCATCACCGGTCTAAAATAGCATGTCCGAGCACGCTCAACTTTTCGTTGTATATATATATATGACTTTTGTAAACATTCGTATTCTAAAATTATAAAAATATCGAAGGTCACGAAAATTACTGGCATAACTATAAAATAATTTTTAAACTTGGTAAAAAAAAAAATCAATCAAAACTCGAATTCTTCGTTTTTTTTTTTTTTAAATATATTTTTCTCAAAACAACATATTGCAAATCAGGTGCCACTGTACAGTAGCATTATAAGTTTTTTTGGCGACATCGTCCAGCTCCAAAATCATGTAGGTCGTGGAAAAAACTAAGAACTGCGATATCACTTTTTCGCAATCGTGAAAAAGCTCACGCGCCAAATGCCTTGAAGTTTTGTATATACGTTTTTTTTTTTTTGTAAATATTTCATTTCAAGCCAACTACACCGCTACAGGAAAAATCGTATCACAGCTATGCCAAAATACTCCTTTAACAGGCAAAAAAATGGAATTGAAAAATTTTGTGCTAATTTTTAGTATTTTATTTATTATTACTTAAATTGCACAAGCTAGAAGTTTTACTATATCAACCCGAGTTAACGATATTTTAGTAATTTCGATAACGTTAAAAGTATTTTACTCATTTCGGTAACTATATTTTAGAGGTAACGGTATTTTAGTTATTTCGGTAACGTTATTTTAAAGATAACGGTTTTTCAGATATTTCGGTAACGGTATTTTAAGGGGAACGTTATTTTAGTTACTCAGGTAATGTCAATGAACGCCGATATTTTTAGCTTCATTATGCCCGAATTCTAATGACTGGCTAGTTTATGATGAAAATTTCGGAAAATACACATATATATTTAGAGTAATTATTTTTTCTGATCTTGTCAGATTATTTCGTTAACGGTAAAATAACGGTAAAATAAAACTGCTGACTTTTTACAAAAGCACTTATGTGGACATTAATGAATTTTCATTCAGTTAATGAACATTGTCATTAAATCAATGAATCCATTTCAATGAAATCGTTTCATTAATACCATAAATGAAAATTATATCAGTGTACGACCGAGTCTGTTTTCTCACTTCTAATATTTTAGGAGTTTGAGTTTAAGCAATTTTGTTAAATACCGATACATTTTTCAGATATTTTCTTTAATATTACACTACGTCGTAAAACGCTTTTCTACACCGTCAACTTAATCATACCCACTGTTGGTATTTCATATCTATCGGTTTTGGTGTTCTATCTACCAGCAGACTCAGGAGAAAAGATTGCCTTGTGTATTAGTATTCTACTCTCGCAAAC